>WSXT02179136.1:0-21455 GCA_011762715.2 Neuroterus valhalla | reverse complement strand
TGAGAATGTGCCCGCGCAGCGAACCGATTTTTTTTTGTTAGTAATCTATAACTGTTTCTTTAGAAATATATTTTTTTCAGTCAAAACTAAACTTTTTCGATGGAAATTCATCTGTTTTGTGGAAGATCCTTTCTTTTGGCTTGAAAATGCAACTGTTTAGTGGAAAATTATTCCAGTTTCTTTAGGGATTTAACTATTTTGTTGAAAAAATCTCTTTGATGGTTTAAAATCCAATAGTTTATGTAGAGAATTATTATTTGAGCATGTATTATTTGTTAAACATTCAATTCTTTTAACCAGAATACAAAAAATGTAATGGAAAATTATTTTATGCGATCGAAAATCAACTTTTACTTCAAAAATTTGTTATGTGTTTGAATCAAATTGTTTTAAATTTGATTTGAAGACTTTATCCGTTGAATCATCAACACGTTTTGGACTTAGAATTCATCTTTCTAATTCAAAATGAATTTTCCTAACGGGAAATTCCACGATTCTATTTTTGCCTAAAAATTCGTCGGTTTCTGGGAACAAATCACTCTTCATGTTTGAAAATTAATCTCTTTGATTTAAATTAAACTTCTTATTTGATATTTCATATTTTTAAGTTGCAAATTTAAAATCTTAATTCAAAGCTGAACTCCTTTGTTGAAAATTCTTATTTTTTTAGTTCATGATCCATAATTTAAATTTGAAACTAATCGGTTTGGTTGCAAATTTAAATATTCGGTTCAATCTTCTCTTTTCTTGGTTCATTAATAATTGTTAACGAATAAAAAAACAGCTTATTCGATGTTTCGTCAAAAATTCATTTTGCAATGCTTTAGGAAAATGATGTCAGAGAAGAAGTGTTATACCAACTGTTAAATTCAGAACTTCGAAGCAAGCAAACTTAAAAAACATCGAGTCAAGCTTACGGAGTCCGGAATTATTGATATGTGAAATTTTTTTTTCTGTGAATGACATAAAGGGGAAAGCTAAAACCTAGAGCGAACCGCGACGAAAAAAGTATCAAAAGAAAAAGCACCTTTGTCTCTACGTAACAAAATGGAAAAGGGAAATGTGGGAGGGAGATGAAGGAAGCAAATTTCGCAAGAGCACAGAATGTTGATTGGAAAGCATATTCAAGATAATGAAAAATCCTATTCGAATGTTGCTATTTAAATAAAATAAAAAAATAATGAATATAGTAATTACAAATTTATTCAGGAAACGAAAAATGCCTATTTCTCAAAGAAGGAGCAGCAAAGTTAGGTTAAACATAATTATGTCGAATATTTCAACCTATACTTGAGTTGAAAAAGTTGGCTCT
This sequence comes from Neuroterus valhalla, assembly GCA_011762715.2. NCBI lineage: Eukaryota > Metazoa > Arthropoda > Insecta > Hymenoptera > Cynipidae > Neuroterus > Neuroterus valhalla. The sequence continues at coordinate 20,143 of WSXT02179136.1, read as the reverse complement.
GTGCAATGTGCATATTGATAGGAAGTTTGAATAACTCATCAGTATGGAAGTCGGTCGCTGCTGTGAAAACTATGTATTTGCCTGAATCTATTATTATCATCATGTTCAGGAATGATCTCGAAAAATCCATCAGAAATAAGAATAAACAGAAGTTTTGCAAACCATTCGTTTTCATTAGGAAACAAATCTAAAAATTGGATTCAAAATATGGAAGATAGTTTATTCTATTAACAGCTTTAGTTCCATAAGAATAATTATTTACTGACTAAGATGACTGATAGAATAACATACCTATCTTCTGCCAAAAAATTATTCATCAATGGCGACCTATTTTCGAAGAAATTCACTTTTACAAAAATCTTCTTTCATGGATTAAAATGTTTATTCAAAAAGTTCTCATAAAAATTACGTAAGCGTAATATTTTCCTGTCAGAAAAGACGAATTTTCACAAAAACTAAAAAAGATAAAAGACGGATTTTCAACAAAATAGTTTAGGCGTTACCCAAAACAGGTTAATTTTCAACCAAACAGTTGTATTTTTTGGCAAAAAAGATGTTTGGAAAAAATTTTCTATAAATAAATATCAAGTCCCAAAGCACAAAAACGAAATTGCAAAAAGGTTTTGAGTTTTTAACCAAGAAAGATTTTTCAGTCAAGGAAAAAGAAGATTTCAACGAAATAGAATGGTTTTTTTGTATTAAAGTTACATTTCTCATTGGAAATGCAACCTTTTCACTTATCACTTCCTCCTTCCCTCTTCTATGCTACGTATTCTATCTTGCCCTATCCGATCCTATCCTTCCCTTATCCAATTCTATCCTACCCTGTACTATCTGATCCGGTGCGGTCTTATTCTGCCCTATCCTATCTTCTTCTGTCCCATTCTAAATTATCTCATCAAATCCTGCACTATTCAATTCGACACGATCCTATTCTGCCCTATCCTACCCGACCAGATCATTCTCTGTTCTATCCTATCATATTAAACGGACTTACAAACAACCAACCGATTCTATAGGGGTTTCTGCCTGGGGCTACGGTACACTAGAAAGGGTTAATAAAGTTGGAACCCAGCAATAACAAAGAGTGAACTTTGAAAGTGCGAATGCACATTAGGAATCGCCTAGGGGCAATCCAACATGCATTCGCGTGAATTCTCACCACCCTCTAAAGACTTTCGGTGTTGCTGCGCGCGTTGCGCCTCAATCCCGCAATGAGATGAGTTGCTGGCGCAGGTCGCTCGAAAACAGCTTCGAAAAAGCAGCAAGGGGTGGAAGCGGGAATAGGGTGCGGAGGTAAAGGCGTCGGCGGTAGGGGTTAGTGGGGGTGATGCTCGCTGCTCTGCTCCGGGTGGCAAGGAGAGTTTGGGGTTGGGGGTTGTGGCCCAGTCGTGGTCGTTATCTCAACGTCAGAATGACGGGCTGATAAGGGCGGCGGAGCTTTTTCTACGCGGAGAGCGGCCAGTGGACCGTTGCCGTTGAGGTGCGAATAAGCCTCAGCTCACCGTTATCGACGACCGTCGAGCCGCTCTCCTGAACCGCGCTCCCGCGATCAAAACATAATAAATTTCTGTCGCGACAAGGACAAGTGAGTGGGTTGATTTCTTTCGCAGGTAGGTCGTTTGCCGCCGATGACGATGGCCAATTCTGGCTCGAACGCGACCGACGGAGTCATCGGCGAGAGTGACGTTCCAACTACCGGAATTCCAGGTCCCAGGAACCCCCTCATCTGTGGCATATGTCACGACTACTACAGAGAGCCCTGTCTTCTCACCTGCTTTCACACCTTCTGCGCCCGATGTCTACGCGGACAAAACCTGGACAGCAAAATCTCCTGCCCAATATGCGCGTGAGTTTCTCGGAATTCAAAGTTGGGAGCTAGGTTTTCGGAATTTAGAGTCAAGGGCTCTCGGTTTCTCACTTTTCCCAGAATCACTCCATTCGACGCCTCAGCTTCCTAGAACGCATATGTTTGTTTACGTTTGATGTTATTCTCTTTTAAGGGAGATTTAAACTGTTAGTCCTTGTTTTTTTTCTCTCAGAAGTTTCGTAGTATTATTTTTAAATCTTCCTTGTTCAGGTGCTTGACACCATATATTCTCGTCTATATAGAAAATCGTGTTTAATAATCCAGCTGCTAACTTTAACTGAAAAAGTCGAGGAAAGCTTCATGATTATAGATATCCAAGGTACTCTTTCGAAAACTTTGCCGGCAACTGTTCAAAACACTTTTTTAAAACGAATACTGTTGTTACGAACGGAAAGTACTCTGTGAATTGTTTTTAACAAAGTTTGAACCAAGATGAGATTTTGTTATGTTTCAACTTTAATTGTACACTTTACCATCTTTAAGGCTTAGTGTCATTATCAATCAGTTTTCGCTATAATTGACATATTTTCATGTATAGGCATTAGCGTGATCCAAAACTGTACCTTTCGAAAATTCTTTGTTTTTGGAAAAATTATATTAACGTTTCTGAGTCTGTATCAGAAATTCGTTAGGGAGTCTGCAACAAATAGTTTCCGCTACATAACTTCAAATATTGACTCCCCTGCCTCACGCCCTTATAAAGCCCTCAAAAATGCCCCAAAAAATTGAAATGGACTGTTTCGCGTGAAACTGACACATACGGGATCTTTTTTTCTCCTATAACTTGTTTTTATTCGAAAAATAGCATGTCAATAAGTATTTCAAAACTATTCTACGATTATTTATAAAATTCCGATTTGTTTGAATCTTTTTTTTTGTTGTAATTTATCCAATGGTTTACCATCGTTCGGATCAAAATTTGTTGTTAAAGCCATTATTCAATTGTTCAAACAACTCATTAGAGTTTAATTGCACCTTTTGATGGAAATGTGACGAAAAAAGTATGTTTTTTCCTGATTTCATTCATGCTTGATTAGAATCATAATAATTATTATTGATGTATATTAATAGTATATTCCACTCGTGTGATTGCCGCACTCCCTGCGCTCGCGCGGCAAACTTCACACTCCTTGGAATCGCCTGCTTCTCCCACTTGATGCACAATATACTATTACATTTTATACAAATTTCTCAGTAATTTTTTTATACGATTCCATTCTCAGAAAATAACATTAAATTTTGTCTTTCTAAACCGTTAATAAGTGAGGCTCTTATGTATATTTCTACTTATAATATCAATCTTTCATAATTAATGCGAATCATTTTCTTGCAAACAAACATTAATTATTCAAAGACAGGCAGTCTACGCCAAAGATATTATAGCAGCTGAGCTAGGGTATCAATCCGTTCGTATTTTCCGAGACATGTCATCTTTTTGAAGCGCACGAAGTATAGGATTTTTCAGTTTTTTGAGAAGAAAAAAGTGTGCGAGTGAAGTCTGTCGGGTTTCCAAACAATTGTTAATGCAAAATATTTTTATAATTTAATGTTCTAATGATTTCCTTTCTGTAAGTGGTGAGCTGTATTTAGCGTTTTTTTATTTGATAACAAGAATTTTTAGTTTTCGAAGCTAATGTTTCACAAATATAAAAAATAACTCCAATGTCTATATTTAAGCAATTATTCTCTAATCTTCAAATAATCAAAATTACTCTTCATTTTTGCGGGCTCCAGTACTTTGGCAGAAAATTCAAACATTTTATTGAAAATTAACTTTTTTTAATGGGATTCACTTGTTTTGTAAGAAATTTTTCTTCTTGGCTTGGAAATTCAACAATTTTGTTCAAGATTTTCTTCATCTTAACCAAATTTTTTGTATTAGAATAAAAATTTTTTTTTAAATTTGTCTTTTGTGGTCAATTTCAACTCTTTTTGATTACGAACTGGAATATTTTTTGGTTGATGTGCAACTCTTACTTTTTTTGTCGAAAATGTCTAGTGTTTGTATGTAAATTCAACGACTTGGTTTAAAGTTAGGCTACTCTGTTAGAAATTCATTTTTTTGGCTAAAGATCCAGCTGTATAATAATTGGAGAATGGACTATTCTATTGATACATTGTTTGTTTTTTTTTGTTGTAATTATTCTATTCTTTTTGGTTGCAAATTTAACTGTTCTGCAGACAGTCTGTTTTTTTTGGGTTCAAAACCCAATAATTTTGTTGAAATTTTTCTGTTCTTGACTAGGAAAAATTGTTCTCAGTAGAAATCCCAACCCTTTTACGGAAAATTTAACTATTAACTTTTTTTATATTTCGGTTTTTACATGAAAATTGATTTTCCTGAATGAAAATTGAATTAAAATCTGCGACTCCTGGCAATTAAATAAAAAAACCAGGATCCAACGACCAAATTGGGACAAACACCTCCAAATAAACCTATTAATAGAAAAAGGTAAAGATAAAAAAAAAATGAAAGGTGAAAGCAATCTCAAAATCCCCTTTTTTCTCTTTTTTTCTATCTTTCGTCTTTTTTTTCAAAAAAACACAGAACGAAAATATTCAAAATATCTAACAATGTTAGGGTGTTCCCCAACACCCTTATCAAGGTAAAAAATCTTCCAGCAGGTCAGAACCTAAAAGGAACCCAGGCTGCTCTCTACCCTAATTTCTCACTTTAAGAAAAAAAGACTTTTATCTTTTACCTTTTATCTTTCCTCTCTTTTCTTCTCCACGCATTCCTAATAATAGGTTCATTCGAAGGTGTTTGTTCAAGTTTGGTCGTTGGATTCTTCGTTTTTTATTCAATTGATAGGATCTGCAGATTTTTACTGGAATTTTGGACGTTGACGTTGATTGTAATAATTAATTTTTCTTGTTTACATTCAACTATTCTATTTCTGATTGAAAACTTACCTTTTTTCGTTGATTAAACAATTTGATTACTATGTCATCCTTGTTGGTTGCATATTTAACTGTTTTGTAGAAAATTAGTCTTTTTGATTGAATATACAACAATTTGGTTAAAGTTTTCCTCTTCTTGACTGGCGAATCCTTCTTCGTGGAGAACGCAACTCTTTTGTTGACATCTAACTACTTTGTTGAACATTTTTTTTTGTTGAAAATTCATATTTTTGGGTTCAATATCCAACAATGCGGTGAAATTTTTTCTTTTGTTGGCTGGCTAATTCTCCATGGTTGGAAATTCAGCTTTTTTTTATTAAAATCTATCTGTTTTGTTGATAATTATACTTTTTTCAAAAATTCATATTTTGGCTTGAAAATTCAACTATCTCGTTGATACTTTGTTACTGTAGAATATTCAAATATTTAAATTAATCGTTTCAAATAAAAAATCAATTATTCCATTTCTGTTTAAAAATTTATGTTATATGAATATCGGCAGAAAGTCATCCTTCTCGATTCGAAATCTAATTGTTTTGTTGGAAATTCGTCTCTGTAGGTTGCCAATTCGGCTGTTTCGTAGGGCTTCGAAAATATCAAGCATAATATTTTTTTATGAAGATTAAACTTTTCTGGTATGGGATTCATCTACTTTGTTGATTGTAAAACATCATTTAACAAATTTGCTTTTGGCTCGAGATTTATCTTTACTGTCGACAATTGACAATTTTGTTCAGAATGACTTTTTTTTTGGTTTACATTTTTTTAATTAAAAATTCAATTACCCTAGTTTCGTCGGTTGATAATTCATCCTTTTTCAGAAAAAAATTAAATGTTTGGTTAAAAATGTATCTACTTTTTCAACAACGGAAATTTTCACTTCAAAATTCCTGAATTTGGAGTGTTGGAAATTGCATTTTATAAAATTATAGTCCTTCTTTTTTCCCTATCCATTTAAGACCTTTGTCCTACTTTGTCTTTCTGCCTCAACTCCGGTTGTCCTACATTCCTCAAATCAGATGTGGTCACTCTACTGCCTATCGCGTTCAAAATCAATTCAGTGCTCTTGTTAGTATTAATTTCTCTTTAGAATTTGCAGAATTAAAATTTGCCATGGTTATATTTCTCTATAGGCAAGTAACAATGCTGAAGGATGGTGCGCAGCTTCCTCCTGCAGACCAACTAATGCGGCAGTTGGTGGAGCTCGCGAATTCAGAAAATCCTCCCTGTGCCAATTGCGACAAGAGAGACAAGTCCACAATGTTTTTCTGCACGACTTGCGGTACGTCCTGAATTTCTTATTCGATAATCGATGGAGAACATATATAGCTGTAAGACGCAAACATTCGAGAAACTCATGCATTCGAGTGGAATGAGTTATTAAATTCAGTCAAGTATTCCACCAACATCCACATATAAATCCTTAAACATTTCTTTCTTCCCTTCCAAACATGAAAATTTTTGCTGCTCCTAATTAATAATTGCTTCAATCAGGTCAAGCACTCTGCAACCACTGTCGGGAACACACTCACCGGGCAAAGATGTTTTCCACCCACGAGGTCGTTCACATGAGCAAATGTTCAAAAGACACCCAGCGTCGATGTCCAAATCACGGAGAACATTACATAATGTACAGCCAAAGTGCAAAATGTATGCTTTGTGCAACCTGTTTTCGGGAAACACCTCCAGATTCCCGGCTCCACTGTGTGGATATCGACCTGGCCTGGCAACAAGCTTCCAAAAAGATAGAGCGAGCTGCTAATTCCATTTGCGAGATTCAAAGTGGCGTCAAGGATGGACTCCTGGCTTTGAAGTCCCAGCTGGATGAGCTCCGCCACAGCCTAGACTCTGAGAAAAGAAGTCTCAATGTCTACTGCCAGGGAATGCAGGATGTAATCAACAAAACCCACAACTCGGTTTTGGCTGATCTCCAGCGCCAATTCGAATCCAAGGAAAGAATGGTCCGGGCTCAGCTTCTCTCCCTGGGAAGTGCTCTCCCCGTCCTCCAGATGCATCTCATGCTCTGCACGGCCTTCACAAGTGGAGCAACAAAGTATCAGTTTCTGGAATTGGCTCATCCAATGCTAGAGAGATTAGGAAGAGTTGCTCAACTTGGCCATCCGCCGAAACCTCCGATGCTTGCTGCTCATCTGAAGATCAATTATAGGAATGAATTCATAAGAGCGTTGCAGCCCTATATGGGCCAAGGCCAGGGCCAGGGCCAGGGACAGTCTCTGAAGGACTCTGTCTGTGATCTGACTCACAATATGACACAAGATTCGCAGTTTATCCAGGTGAACCTAATATTAAAATAGTTGTCTCACTTTCATTAGGCATCAAATATATCTTAATAAAATACTTTGCCTATAGAATATCAAACCCTCGAGGCTGCAGCAACCCTCAAAGACTCCACCTGATTCAGGACATTTCTCCAATCATTGTCGAAGCTTTGACTCCCAACTGAAGGAACTGAGCCAGCAGTTAATAACTGTAAAGGAACGGCTGGGAGAACTCCACAGGGATGTTGCTCTCCTTCGAAGGGCAAACACTCCTCCCGTGGGATCTCGATTCGATCACGTCGCCAGGGATTGTAGAATCCTTGAAACGCAACTCGATCATCATCAAGCTGAACTTGAGCGCCTCAGGGGAGTCTTTGACACTATTTGGGAGGAGCAACTTTGTAGAATACACATCGAGAAAGAGATCTTCCACTCGCAGGTAGTTCTGAAAGAATAGAATATCATAAATACATAGCATATTAAACAAATAAAAAACTAAACTAATACATACTTCTCTTTCCTCCGCAGATGAATGATATCCTTTCGCTGAGGAGTGAAGTGAAGCAGCTACAGACAATGGCTCAGCAGCTCGAACCTTTCGTAAAATCTTTCTCTGCAGGAATGAGTGCAGGAGAGATTAGTGCTGCTGCACAAGATGCTGCGGGTCATCAGCATCTGCAAGTTCTTCTTGATCATCTGGCTCGACTTCAGATGCAAGAAACTCCTCAGCCTCAAACTCCTGCACAAACTAAAGACTGCCGATATCCTCGAAGTTCTGCTCCGTCTGCTGATAATGCTTTATACATGAAAGGTAATGATTCCAGGCTCAAGTCGGTTTCCCCGGATGTCTGGAGTATATTCCCAATAATCTTCCTGGCAAAATGTTCTGGACAGAAATTTATTCCGAACCACTCTCAACTGTTCCGAAACGATCAGTAGCAAGTTCTGAGTTCTTCTTTATCCGTGTGTCTTCTCCCAATACACGCTAAATAAATTCAAGGCTCATCTGAACAGGGTATTCAATTCTTCTTAGTCATTATCCTTAACCCATGCATGAAAATCAACTTCAACCGAATGCATTTGAGCCAGTACGAAGTTTCTGGCACAAACTTTGGAATTCCTTCCAATCCGTGCGTTCCCACCAACTTTAATATGAATTAATGCAGTACCAATCCTGAACAAACTTTAATTCTGACACCTAATCTGCACGCGATTTTCACTAATTTCCGTTCCGTAAACCAACAAGTTCATTTCGTATGAATTTGAAAACAATCCAAACCCACATTTTAATGAATACAAATGGATCTGAGATGCATGCGGGCTCAATCCTTTTTGAATCGTGGGACATTTTCTCATCTGTCAAGACTTGTCAATCCGACCTCAGTCTGGAATAAACTTTAAATTTCTTCCAATCCATATGTACCATTTCGAAACAACATTCCAATCCTTTTTATTTATGGCTTCAATCCGCATATATACGAGATTCATCCGAAGTCACCTGAAGCTTTCCATCAACCCTTTTTAATCGGTGCGACCACAAACCAATCTTATTGGATTCGAAGCTGATCTAGAAAATTTGAGAAAAAAAATTGTTATTCCTGTTAAAATTTGTACTGCCGCACAGTGGTTCAAGATCCCAAATTCATGGCCAAAACTCAGAATGTTAATATTTATGACTTCTCGAGTGCTTATATCGCGTATTTTAGGTCACTAATTTCACAAAGGATATTAAACATTCAAAATGGCGGACACTTTCCCAAAATTTTCTATTGTTTTCCACGAAAATAGGTACAAAAGAGTTGCTTTGGTCGCTGATTTCCAATATGATATTAAAAATTCAAAATTGAAAACGACGGATCCCAGATGGCGGACATTTGTCCAGAATTTTCTATTGTTCCCACGAAAATAAGTATAAAGGGGTTTTTTGGGTCACTGATTTAAAAAATGATATTGAGAATCCAAAATGCAAAGTGGCGGACTCGGAATGGCGAACGATTTTCCAGAATTTTCTATTTTTTCCACAAAAAAAAGTATAAAAGGGTTTTCTGGGTCGCTTATTTCAAAAATGATATCTCAAATTCGAAATTCAATATGTTGGACTTAAAATGGCGTACATTTTAAGCTCAGAAGAACCATTCTCAAAGCCTCTCGCGAAGGTTGATAAATAGTAGAAGAATCAGCTGGTATACCGAGAAACTTCGTCCCTAAAGTCGTGATTTCATTTTCAAGATTCAGGTCCTCGAAGGATTCCGCATATTCAAAGGTTTTTAGACGTCTTCATTTCACGACCCGCGTTTTGAATCCTGTCAATAACGGAGTAAAAAATGTATTGCCTTATTTCCCAGTTTATAAACTTTCCACGCCAAAAATCCGAAGTTTTCAATCTGAAGTAACTTTTCTTTTACAATGTTTTCGTTACATTTATTGCTGCTACATATATTTATTTTCTATATATTTAGTTTTTTTATATTATTTATTTATTCGTTATATTTTTTGATGAGAAAATTGGATAATTTTACTGATAAATACTCTAATTTCATACAATGGCAAAATTCAATTTGGACACCCTCTGCATTGTACCCAGCACATTTCAAACGTTCCCAAGGGTATATTCGAACGTCACTGAATAAATTACTTTCATTTTGAATGAGTATCTTTTCGGCATGGCTTGTGGCACGTAAAGAAGCATGGATTGGTGGGCTATAGCGCGGGTGAACACTCCCACGCGGTTGTAGAAAAAGCGCATTTATTCTAACCGGGGCAGCTCGGAGCAGCTTATGTTGAAGGAATCAAAAAGTTGATACTTTTTAGCAAACAAAACGGAGAATCCCGGCGCGCGCACTTGCAGGCAAAAAAAGAATCCACTACGTATATTCCTGAATTATGTGAAAGAAAAATTTTGGACGTGCATATTTCGCTCCCAATATCATTAACATACTTGTTTGAAATGCAAATCCGGAAGCAAGTATGAATGAACATCTACCTCATCCGGTAAACTTCGAATTTTGAGGTTTTGTCCATCTTTTTGGGATCTTGAACCACTGTGTGCCGGTCGATTTTTGCCCAAAAAAGGTGCTTCCCCATTATTCGCCCTAATCACACCTTCCTGGAACTTTTGCCTCGGTACTCTTATGATAATAAAATATGATTAATTCCAGAGTCCAAAGAAGTTCCAACACGATGCCGCACACCTTCAGGAGGCATGGGAGCAATTCTAGACTCCAGTGGCAACATTGTGGTATACGGATCAGCAAAGCCAGATGGAAAACGAGGAGTACTTAGCCAATTGATAGATAAAGCAAGGACGAAGGAGGATAGGAAAAAATCTCCTGGAAGGGAGGAAGGTCGTGACAGGAGTCAAACTCGCCATTCAAGGAAGTCACCAGAAAGTCAAAAACCCAAGACACCTCCAGGACACTCGAAAGTCCGTTCATTTTATCGGTCTTTGAAAGGCAGTACTGGTGATAATTCCGCTGAGGGTCTTGATCAGCCGGAAAGAGGTGAAAGAGGAAACGATCAGCAGCAACAGAATCAGCAGTGTGGTAACGGTTTGATCAATCTTTTATGTCTAAAATCCACTTGCATGAATCCAAACATCAATTCTTTTTCATGAAAGGTGCTTCTATAACTTAAAGTATAATATCCTATTTCAGCAGAAGAGTGTGAATACCAGAGGATCTCCGAGGCCTCGACTTTAGGCGAAGCCAAGAAACGAGTCCAAGCTCAAGTTCATCCAGTGCCTGCAGATGAGAAGAAAAGTTCACGAAAAAGCCCAAAAGTATACCCAGTGAGCGACTCTGAGGAGCTTTTCTACTCCAGGGAAGAGGGAAATGCTAGAAGACGAAGACGAGCCAGTTGCGATAGTCTTAGTATCACTGGTTCCGAAAACAGCATTGCGGATGCATCGGTAAGTTATAAGGATGCGATAGTGGAAAATTTCAGTGAAAGTTTTCATCCACACGAAAATTGGAAGTTCATGATAATTGACGAAATTTGCGAGGCTGTCGAATTGAGGGTCTTGAGGGGTTGACCTCTCTTGAAATCTGGTGTACACCTCCCATCGAATTTTGTGAGATCTTGTGAAATGATATGAAATTTTTAGAAATCCAATTAAAAATCTTAAAATTTATTTCGGAATTTTCTGAAATCTCTAAAATTCTCCGAATCCACTTGAAATCTATCTGATATATTAAAATTCTACATAATTTATTTCGCATCAATAAAATTTATTAGATTTTTAAAAACACCGTAAAAATATCTCAATCCTGTGAAATTCCTGAAAATTCTCTTAACGTTTGAAATCCACTGATATCCACTGAAATCCAAGAAACTCGTTTGGAATTCTATGAAAGCTCGAAGTCCTATGTAATTCTTTGAAATTCTTCGTAGCAATTGAATTACTTTAAAATTCTTTCAAATCTCTTCCAATCTGTTCTGTCTAATCTTTCATAATTGAAACCATTCAAGTCTTCAGAAATCCTTCAAAATCTTTAACGTTCCTTGAAATCTATAAAAACCTTTGATATCCCGTGAAACGTTAAAAATATTTTCAAAATCGTCGAAGCCCGTCGAGGTCCTTTTAAAATCCCTAAAAAATGCTTAAAGCTTCTTAAATTTGTTGAAGTTATTCTAAGTCTCTTGAAGTTCCTTGAAATCACGTAAAACCTTCAAAATGCAACAAAATTCTTTGAACTTCACTGAATTTTTTTGAATCTTTAAAATCCCTTGACATCCTTATTAATCTGTTCAAGTACTTATTTGAATTATGTGAATGTTTCAATTTGAAGAGAGGAAAGGGATGACCGAGAAATCCACTACAAAAAAAATTCATAATTAAAAATTTCTGAAATAAAATTGACATTATGAAATTTCCGACACTGGGGTATGTCTGAAATCGGAAAGTTTCCAAATCTAAACTATCAATAATATTGATTAATAAATGTTAAGTATAATTAAATACGTTTATTCTATTCAAATATTTTTTTTTATTGCTTACTTTTCATTTTATGAATTATTTGTTATTATTTTAATCTTTCAACCGATCAGACCCGGAAATTTCGTAATTCAGGAATTTTCTGCTGTCGGAAATTTTTCTGGAGTGGAATATTATCAAAAATCAAAAATTGTTGATTTAATAAACTGGCTGGAATTTTTCATTCGGAAATTCTAAATTACCTTTCAAAAAACCTTCAAAAACTCTTGAAATATTCAAAATCCCTCAAAATCTTCCGAAGTTTTTCAAATATGTTTAACTAAAATTATAAAATTCTTTTAACTTCACTGGATTTTTTGAAATTTTTAGAATCTCTTGAATACTTTGGGATCCGTTAAATTATTTACTCATATTTTGAAAAAGTTTTCACTTGAAGGGACAATAATCGCCTGTCCTTTAAAAACTCAAAATATGTTTAAACCCCTTCGATATCCATTAAAATCTTTCAGAATCCTAGGAACCGAATTCATTTCTAATCAGAGAAGTAGGTATACGTCACGTCGCAGAATCTCTTTGCGAATAAATGTTGTTTTCCGAGAAAATTAGGCGACATGTATTTTCCTGATTCGGGAAAATGAAATTTCTGTCAAGTAACGTGTATTTGAATTAATTGGAAACTTCTTAATAGAGTTAAAAATTAACAAAATAGAGTCAATTAAAAAAAATTTAATGAACTCACTGAACCAGTTGAATATTCACATTTGTTTTACAAACAATTATAGATTCAACGAAATGTTTGAAAAAAGTTTTTTCGTTCGGAAAAGTTCAACAAAAAATACATTTTACTTCTTAACGATATCCTGCTACGTTTTTGATAAAATTCAAAACTTATTAAAGGAAACTCTTGTTGCAACAAGAATGATTTTGCCCGCATAAAACTCACAGAATTTCTACTCTACAGAAGCTAGAATGAAAACAAAAATTCGGATGCAATACACAAACTGAGATCTTCTGATAAATTCGACTTGAAAATTCAAATACTTATAACTTCGTATTAAAAAAAATCTCCCAAGTTAGAAAAATACGTTTTGCTCAATTTCCTTTGAAATGTATTAAGGTTTTGAAAATATGTTTGAAGTCTTTAAATCTCTTGATATCTTTTAATATTCTTTAAAATCCTATAAAATCCGCTAGATGTCACAAAATTCTCTGAACTTCACTGAATTTTTCTAAATCTATAAAATCCCTAAAAATTTTTTGCAATCTTTTCAAGCACCTATTTTAATTTTGCCAAATCCCCATCGGAATCGAGAAAAATTCATCGCTGTAAAAAGGAACACGACATCCTCCAAAATCCTATGGAACGTTCAAAGGGTTTCAAAATGTTCGATATCCTTTATTTTTCTTAGAATCGATTTGAATACTTTAAAATCTTTTGAAACCCCTTGCTATCTATGAAATCATGAAATCCGGTGTACGCTCGAAAGTCGAAAGCTCAACCCCTCAGAGGATCCGCATCAAATAACATCATCAAATAACATCATTCACTTTTGTCACTCTGTGCTCGAAGCTTTTCCAAATTACAACATAATCAGGCTCTCTGAGCCACTTTGTTGAACTAACCTTCGAAGGAGTAGATTTTGAAGCAATTTTTTCTCGTTGGGATGAAGAGTTTCGCTAAAGTTCTGCGCACTGGCGTCTCCAGGTGGGTCGGTCGGCGCAGGACCCCAGGAAAACTCTGGTAGTGTTGATTGGACGAAGATCAACCTCTTCATCTCTCGTGCAGAAGCAGCGTTCCTGGGAGACTTTTCCGGGCCCGAAGAAGAGGAGTGGGAGCGAGGGCAGCGCTCTGGCCCAGCTAAAGAAGGCGGACAGTTTCGAGGGCCACGAGGAAGCAGTTCGCACTCTGGTGGCCGCGGTCCATGAAACGCGATCTCAACTTCGTCAACATCATCTCCATCACCACCGCCACCATCGCAAAAGCAAAACCAATTAACACAGAAGGAATCTTTTTTTGAAGTAAATTTTTCCGCTCCTTTTTTTACCCGATGGAATTTTGCCCGTTCTCGATTTACGATCCAATGTATTTTCTAGATGCGAATGTTTTATATTCTGCATTTTGATACGAGGCCGCTCTTATCAGATCGTGATCGATTGTTTATCTTTGATTTGAAAGGTTCGATTTCAAACAATGTTAAAGAAAATAATTTTCTTTTATGGAAGAAGTTCCCTCTTTGTCCAAAAATGTGCCTTTTTTATGGAGAACCTTCAAAGAATCAAAAACATTATCAATTATTTTATGCACAACATTCTTCAACAAAAATGTCCAATTAAAATTTTTCTCTTTTCAAAGGTAAAATTGAAAGTTTTGAAGTCAGAGCCTGGAATTTCAACACGATTGCCTGTTTCTCTCTTTTGAGAGAGATTATATGCTCAATTTGAAGCACCAATATGTTTTCATTAATAGAAAAGGATACGTAATGAGCAAGGGATTAAAGTAAATAAGAATTGTAGTTAGAGGCTCGACTAGACTCAAGGGGTTGAGAACTTAGTTAGAAACAAAAACACTGCCAGCCAATGGTATTACGAATTTAAACATGGCTATCGAATTAAATTGATATTAGCCTATTTGAAATCCGTATCTGCATACCAAAAAAAGGAAGACTACATAGAAGTAAAAAATTAAAAATTTAGAAAAATATAAATCTAGTTAAGAGAAGCCTCGTTGCTCTGGAAACGAAAATAGGTATTGTGTATAGTTACGAATTGATATATAGAATAAATAAAGCCGGTCTAACTAATCTCGTCAACCGACGGATGCGTAAACGCATTGCGAGTTTTAACCGGAGTATCGAATAGAATCCGATCAAAGTATGTACGAAAATAAATGAAACGATGGATCATTAAAATATATACGAATTAAGACCCCATTTTTTGTTTCATTTGTCTAGTCAAGCAACGGAAACCCAAAAAAATCGCGGAGATAACCATTTAAGACTCAGAAAAAAAGTCCCATATATTTCCAGAGCTTTAGAAAATCCTTGATTTATAATTTGAAATATTAACGAAAGAATTTTTAAATGGAAAAATCAAATTTCGAACCATTATAAATTAGAAGCATTCCAAATTGAAGAATTTGAAGTTTTTAAAATAAGACAGTCATCGAATAAAATTTCCCTGAATTGTACAATTTCGTGGCCTGCCAATAGAAATATAAATAAAATTGAACCTTTTCAATCTCTCTTTATGGATTTTCAATCAAATTTCCAAAGTTTGAAACTGATTTGAAACAGAAAATGTATGGAATTGTACAATTACGAATCAAAATATCAAAAATTTATTCAAAATAAAAATATAAAATTGAAGGTGTTTAAAATTTTAGATTTGACAATTTCCAACTAGAAGCGGTCAAAATTTGTTCTTTATGAGATTGAAATATATTGAAATTTGTTGCTTACAATTGAAAATTACACCTCATAAGAATTTAAGGATTTTGTGTTTGAACCATTTAAAATTCAATTATTTGTGATAAAGTGTCTGAAATCGTAAAGTTCCGAATAGAAAACGTTAACAGTTAAATAATTTCAGTTTTTGATGCTTAAAATGGGAATAATTATAGGAAGTGTTATTTTTTATTTTTATAGAAATTTATTTAAAAATTCGGTTATTTCAAAAACAAAAATTAAATACCATACCAATTTATCGTATGTAAGTTTCACGCATTCAAAAAATAATACGTCACTTCTAATTCAAATATAACTATCATGTCCCAATATATTTCAGTCTGAATTTTTTATATCGTCGAACGTTTTGACTTGAGGATCATCAAACCTCAAACACTTTCCACTGGAAATCGTATGATTCTCAACTATTTAAATTTAAAGTAGTACAGTTAATGCTTTGAAGCAAAATAACAGTAGAATTATTTCCGATTAAATTAGATTTTTCAAATATAAAATTAATGCTATCAAACCAAATTATGGCATATTTAAACTGCCTCTGAAATAATTAGCTTTGATCATTATTCCGACCGACGAAAATGGTAATCCGTCACCTGAATTCTGATTCCATCGGAAGTTAATTTTGATTTTCCAGGACGACAGAATCAGTAATCTGAAGATGAGAGAATCCGAAATGCCTCAAATAGCTAATTTCCGATTCACTCCTTTCTTCATTAATAATATTAATATACGAAATTTCTAGGGCTCTGGAAAAAATAAATTATTAGCTTGTGAGAAAAATTTGTATATAATATATTACACATACTATACACATCAGTTTTAATAAACATTCTGAATTGAAAAACAGATGCGACTCATCGAACCAGGAATCAAAATATTCTAAATTAAACCTACCTTTCTGAAAATTGCGTCTAATTCGATGCTTCGCACTGGGGGAAATCCCAGCAAATTTCTTCCGTATTTGAAAATCTCCATAGAAAGAAATTTTACTAACTATAAATCCTTAACAGAAGGAGTTCGCTGGAATTTTATCAAGTAGGGACAGTCTAGGGCAGTTTAAAATGCAAATTCCTGAAAATATTAAAGTCTGGGATCCGCTTCTCTTTCTTCTTACCTGAAAAGCGGCCGTTGCTTTTCAGGTTAAAAGGGAAAGTATTGGACCCAAGGGTCTTTCATTTTCTGTCATTTGTATTTCAAGCTGTGCCCCAAGAGACACGCTTGTCTCATAAAGAAGTTCATTAATCAAATACTCAAATATGTACATTTTCTACAGCACCGAATAAAAAATATTCGACCTAATATAACAATTGTCCGTCAATATTTTAAACTAGAAAATTTCACAAGTCACTTGGAAACAATAAGAACGTCTGTTGCTTCATCCTCGGATTCTTTATCCCTCATGACTTCTGCGACGTTTAAAAACTGGTTTGTATTTTTCACTTTGGGAAGAAAAAGTGAGATGATACCCCAAGAATTTTCCGACTGTTTCTGTCGTGCATTTTCTAGCCTCCAGGCAGCATCTCGACAACCAATGCGGAGATTTTCCATTTCACGGTAGGACACGTTTCTACTGACGTTCAAAGTTGGCTCAAGAGGATTGCAAATATAAATGGGCGAGCTATCTTTCTTCTTCAAAACGGTTCCCTGTCGAAGGCAAATTGCGTGAATTTTGAAATCAAAGCCAGCGTAGAAGTCGAAAAATCCACGAAGAAGAGAATAAGGATCTTCACCATGAGGTTCCACGTTTCTTAGTTTCGATATGTCACGCAAAAATGTGCAATCTACGTTGGTGTCAGTTATTCTCAGATCGCTTAGTACTGTAAGTAATTTGGAAATGAGAATCGTAGAGAAAATTATGAAATTTTTTGAAAATAATATTTTATAGAGGTAACGCTAAATACTAAAAAGATAGACTGATTCTATTTCCAGGTTGGGAAAATTATATTGAACACTTTCAAATTAAAACTTCCAAAATTTCAATTTGCAGAATTGGAAGCTTAAATTTTAAATTCTACTATGGAATAGATATTCAAAAATTATTAGTTTGAAGCTGGTAAAAACAGCACTTTTAAAAACGAGATAGCCATGCAGGATGTCCAGATTTTCAAATATTTTCCCTGCTCGTTTGGGATATCAGAACAATACACTTTATCATTGGAAGTCTTCGAGAAAGAATTTCCAAATTAAGGAATCTGATGCGGAACAATTCTAAATTTAAAGTGGTCAGGATTAAGAATTTTATATTACAAATTGAACAAGTTCCAACGTTCCATATTGTATCAATTCAAAGCTTTGAAAAGTAGTCAAAAAATCTCTAAATGCATTCACTAAGTTCCAACCAAAAATGGTTTATTTTTAAAATATTAAACCTAAAATTGAAAAATATTTAACATATTCCAATAACTTTAGACGACTTGATTAAATATTGTTTGATTCCGGAAATTTTTAATTATTAAAATTCCAATAATTTTAATCTGATATTATCCTATTTTCGAATTAGTTATCTGCAATTACATATCAAATTTCAAACGTTCCAAATTATTAAATAAATATCTTTAGAATTTATTTTTCTCAATCTTTTAATCCGAAACCATTCAACTTTGACATGTGATTCAATGTTCTTCAATTTGAAACGCGTATATCTCAGGAATGGATAAAATATTATGACTTTTAACTGAAAATTTCAAAATAATTATTCATTTTAATATGAAAACAAACAGTGCTTTACCATTTCGAATTTGTAATAGGCATGTAAAACTTTAATTTCAAATTCAACCATACCATAGAATTACAGATATATTTTAGAAATTGTCTTTTTTTTGAGAGACATTTTTCCAGAAAATGCTTTTCGATTAGAAATAATTTACTCTCGAATAATTCATCCAACTTTGAATATGAGTCATTTCTGTGATCAGCAATTACCATTTCTCAAGTTTGAAGAATGAAAATTTGAAATATGTTCAATGATTGAAATGTAAATTTCTGAAATTTGGTAACTATACATGTTTGAATTTAAAATAATTCAAATCCAAAATTAATTCGAAATTGATAATTTTTAGAAAACTATTTCAATTTGAAATGTTCCAATTCTAAAAGTTCCTATCTTGAATCATTCAATTTTGGAAGTTCCGAAATTGAAATCTAGGAAATAGTACAATTTCAAACAATTTTTGGAACTAAATCCTTCAAAATGTTCAAATGTTGAAAAATTTCAATTAGAAATAATTTGATCATCATCACAGTTTCATTTAAACGCTTTTTATATGTAATTGCGCAAAACTTGAAGATCTGAGATGTATCTAGAATTATTCGATATCTTAAGTTTTCGAAAAATCATTTAACCAATTGGAATTTTCGGGAAGGAATGCAAATTTCTTATTGAATAATTTTCAAACGCTTTTAATTTAAAAATTTGAAAATTCGGAAGCTTCGATATCAAATTATTCTTCAATTTTAAACATTTAATTTCAACAGTTTAACTTTCAAGTTATTCGAGCTGGGAAGCTTCTAATTCGAAATAATTCAAAAATGATTTTCAATATTCTATGCTAAGGAAGTTTTTAGCATGAATGCTTCCGATTCTGAATTGTTTTAACTTCGAACACATTCAATTCTACATTATTTGATCAGCTTATTAGAGCAAAAAATGATCCACTGGAAGCCTTTATTCTGAATAGAAGAACATACTGCGAGAATTAAATATTCTTACAAGTTTTTTAAATCCCCTCTTTTACAGCATTGTGCCCAACTTCAAATGGAATCAGTCAATCGCATTGAAATTCATTCAAAACATTGAAGAATACTCACAGGCTTTATTTCTCAATTCTAGCAGGGTAGGTAAAACTTTCTTCTGCTGCAGATAAAAAAGAATGAGGAGCGTAAGGGAAAAATTCGTGACATAACCACCAGGATTTTCGCACGTAATTCCTTGCGATTGTGCCCATTTCCGAACTGCGAAAATCACAGGTCTCACTCTCCAGTCAATTTCCCCGTAAAGATATAAAAGTTCCGACATATATACAGCAGACCTGAAGGAATGAAGAAAAATTAGGAGCCTAAGTTTAGTTTAAAATAAAAAATACGAGTAAGAGAATAACGAAAGTGGTTTACATGTTTGATATACTGAGATCGCACTCAACTCCCGTGATTCTATGGTCAAATTTCACAATCGGAACTCGGGCCTTTAGAATCTTCGTCACATTGAAAACTCCTGGGGCGAAAACTTCTATTAGATCCCCGATAATGCGTACAAAATCCGAGCACTGATGCCTCTCATTATCATGCAAGCGTTTAGTTTGAAACACTAATCTACTCTCTTCATTCTCCTGTTCAAAAAAATAGTATGTTATCATGACAATTAAATTATATCAGTCCGATACACAAGAGGACAAAGAAGGTTTGTCTGATAAAATTAGTTTTAGATTCCACCATTCGTATCCGATTCGAACATTTCTTTTTTTTTTAAACGAAGCTTATTGAATTCCAAAGAAATTTGTAAAAGTCGATTAGAAAAAGGATTTTAACATTTTTATATCACAAAAAAGTTGAAAATTTGTTTCATTTACTGATTGATTAAAAAAGCTCCTATATAGACAAAAACTAACTGACAAGAAATTGACCAAAACTGTCAATATTCAAACAATTTCCATCTCAAAAAATGCACAGACTGACTGTTCTTTAAAAAAGAGTATAGTGGGCC
>WSXT02179125.1:0-15122 GCA_011762715.2 Neuroterus valhalla | reverse complement strand
CTTTCCCCTCACTTATTCCGGAAGGACCCAATTTCAAAATCCGCCTGAGTTACGGTTACCCAGTCCGTACCCTGAGGGGTAATTTTCTTACTTGAACTCAAATGTTGTATAATAACGAGGGGAGAAACTGGAAGGGGAATTTTTACCCCCTTATGAAAAATAATAGAAAATTTTGATTACAAACCACTGTAAATGAAGGAAACTTAACCCTTTTATTTAAAAAGTGTTTCATTCTAGATTATCAATTTAAAAAATGTGCAAATTTTAATGTTCCTAATCTAAGATTGCTTGAATGATATAATTTTCAGAATCTGTTGATTTATTCTTCCATTAAGGGCATGGGAAATGAAAATTTTAAATTCAAAACTGAAAGATATCACAATTAAAGGAAATTATAATTCTAATTAATTTAAAAAAAATATAAAATATAAGTTAGATATATTTTCACTCTAAAAACTTGTAAAATTTCTGATCAAGAAATGAGTTTACTGTCAATCCGCGGTTTTTTTGGTCTTATAAAATTCTCGATCATATCCCGTTTCCTCGCACCGGCGGACATCCTGAAAAAGTTACTATTTTTTTGTTGAATGAAAGAAATTCTGGAGGTGATTCTGTATGAGTCTCATGAGTCCCATAAACCCCGAATTCAAAGAACCTAAACTCATAAACCTATAGACCCTAAATCCATGAATCCTGAACCCATGGACGCTTCAACACGAATCCCATAAACCTGAACCGATAGAACCTGAACCTCAAACCCCAAACCCATGAAACACAAATCGATTAACCCTAAATCCAGGAACCCTAAAATCCTAGACTCTAAATCATTAATCTATGAACATTAGGTCTACTAATTTCCATTACACAAACTTTGACCCTTGAACCCGCATATGCAATAACTTTCAACTCTTAAACAGCAAATCAATAATTTTAATACTCTCTTTAAATGCTTGCTCGAACGCGGTATCCCTATTTTTCTGGAATAATTATTCCATACTAATGGAACTAATGTGTATCCGTTTATTCAAATAATCATACGAAGTTTGTGGATTAAATTGCCGAGATAAAGTACGGTTCATTAACAGTTTAATTGAATAGTTATTCTTGCAAGATATTAGAATTGATAAAATTAGTATGTACGAAGATAAAAAATGATCAAGAAAAAATCACAAAAAAATGAGAAAACTAAAGATAAAAAATTATTTTTTTTCAATGTAATATGAAATACAAAAAATATTCACGGTTTAATCTATTTGTTCAAGCAGATTTATTCAAAACAACTAAATCATTAATAAGAACACGTTTGTTTGTATACAGTTAGATTTAAAAATAGTTCCAATTTAAAGAAACCATTGACTATGAATTGAAAATCAATCTAGAAAAATAATTTGTTCCAACAGTTTTTTTTTCCCCAGAACTAAAGGCAAACTTGAACTTGGCGCACGAAAAAACTCCTTCTTTATTATATTATGCTGTATTTGTATTATAATTCATTTTCTTCTGGGCGCTAAGAGCCTTATTAGGATGTAATGTAAATTATGCAAAAATAATTATTTAGTCTTATTGTTGTAACAAATTGTATTTCAAATATAATATATACTGCTTGATGATGTATCGGAAGAAGTGAATTTTGAATGATTGCAGCGATTGATGTGTTGTTGAGTAAAAATAAGCCGAAAAAATACTTGTGATATAGTGAAATCAATATTGTAATAATAGAATCTATGTTTTGTACTTGGAAACTGTATTTTTCTGCAATGAATATATTATCAAGGATACTATTTTGTTCTAAATGAGTTTTACTTCACAATCGTCATGAACGACTAGTGAAGTACACAAAACGTTTACATTTTTATCATTGAACCTCTGCGACGAACTTCCTGCCATTTTCTTTAAATTAGTGCGTTTAGCGTTTTTTCGTTTCCTAGTTAACTCAACATGATCTTTTAATTGAGTCCTCACTTCTTTCTGCACAATTTTATGTGTGTTATCTATTTTGTCTCTTCAGTGTCCTTTTAAAAAGTAGAAAAGTTCTTTTCGCCTGATACCGTGCTTGTTAACTGAATCTGAAATAAAAATAAAGTCGGAAATTGATCAACGCATTATGAAATATGTATAGATGCGAAAA
This sequence comes from Neuroterus valhalla, assembly GCA_011762715.2. Taxonomy (NCBI): domain Eukaryota; kingdom Metazoa; phylum Arthropoda; class Insecta; order Hymenoptera; family Cynipidae; genus Neuroterus; species Neuroterus valhalla. Next base: position 12,994 of record WSXT02179125.1, on the reverse strand, counting down.
ATGCTCAATTTCTTCGGAAATTGGATACAAAATTATACTGGAGACGGAGTAGCAGCTAGAAGCTGAAAAATCTTGTTTACCTTCAACAACAGATGTCTGTGGAGCAAGATTAAACAAGTTTTAATGTGGAACGAAGAGGACCTTTTTTTGCATCCCTCCATAAATATGATTTTTCAACTCCAAAAAATCACATTTTAAGATATAATTTTCCCTAACTACTTTCTATGTGATAATAATCTTTTAATTGTCAATAACGTATGTCAATTCTGCATACCTTTCAGTGCTTCAGCCATGTTTCAGAATAAAACTAACACTTTTCATTGCCTGACGCACATATGCATACGCACGTGTTTCAGCGCCTTGCACGCGCACGAATCTTCGCACTCAAATACTAGATTCAAAGTGATACTTTAGGCAAGCTTTTGGTAATTTTTTTGTTTAAATCCCGTAATTCAATCGTATATAAAAATGATATTTTTGGGGGGTTTTGGACAGCTTTTTCGGATTTGTTCACACTGTGCGTCGGCTTTTCTTACTGATGTTTGAAAACTGATTATCAAATTCGTGAAAAATGTTCTACGTTGGAGAACAAGGCATAGTATGCTTGAAAAGAAGACAAAGAATAATAAAAATTCGGTAGACCTAATTTGCTTCTTTATTTTACTCTCGATTCCGGTGGAGCAATCGAAATAATGCTGATATGATGAGAGAGGACCGAAATGAATCTCGACTCTACGATTGAATTATTTCTTCTGTTCTTATTGTTGCGCTGAAAATTTCACCAATTCTAAATGCAGCAGTGTTGAATCGCAATCTTATATATCACTCGTTGGTAGGCATGATTCTGATTTTTCATCCTTTTACTAATATCAATGCTACACTGTGAACAATTGCAGAACAAAGTACCGACAACTTGGAGGAAAAAGGTGGAAAAATTATATTCTAACTCAACCCGCAACAAAATTCATCACTATGTTCTACTGTGCTTCGAGCACTCGCGATTGAGGAATGGCAAGACTGAACCTCCGTTCTCGAGTATATGTGACCCTTGATAATTCTTGATATCAATGCGCAAATAAATATAAGAACTGTTACTCTTGTGGCTCAAATCCTGCTCTGTCTACAGAGTAGGAATGTTCTCGTTTATAACAGTGTTCAGCCGTTTTGTCAGTAGACTTGAAAGCTCCTGTGACATGAAGCAGTGCATATGTTATCCATTACTTTGTCAAGAATGAGTATACACACTCCACGTCTACACTCTACTGTAGTGGGACCTTTCGGTCCAGTCGGTAACAAGTGCTGTTCTGAAAATTGGTGCATGGTATTTTTGCAAGTATTTTTTGGAGACATCTATCCAAGTTGACTAGTAGTATAAAAATGTCAAGAAGAATTTATGTTTATTTTCTATGAATTTGATTCCTGAAGCATTAATGGCAGGCTGATCAACATTTCATTACATAAGTCTTATTACTCCAGAATGAACCAGTTGGAAATTCGGTCTCGTGCTGCCAAAAAGAAGTTTTTGCGCATCATTATTATTGTTTCAGTAAGAACCATAAGTGGCCTCAATACTCGGTGTTATCTCGTTGCGTCCCCATGTAGGACTAGGTGCCTAGGGCTCCATAAGGTAAGGACCGCAGTCACGCTGTTCACCGATATGTCTGTCTTACAGATGCAGTTACTTCAGCCGTTTTCCCGCATTTGCAGGGCAGTGATACAGTATATGGATAGCTGTGTCATCATCCCCTGCAATCCCAGCAATATGGTAGCTACTTTTGCTAGTCCGTCTATACAGGATGATCCTCAACTCATCATTTTTCTTATATGTACGAATTCCTTGTGCAAAACTGAACCAAAAATTCTAGTTGCAAAATGTTGTACGATCAATAGTTTTTGAAGTATTGATGGTTGTAAATAACCAATAGGAGCTCACTATTCTCGTGCGAGCATAAGCATTCTGCGCAAACTCTGGAAAACACTTCAATTCAATGCAGTGAAGTTCCTGACAATCAAATCAGAGGCAGACAATTTCAGAAAAACTTGAATTCTCAAAACATATCACCATCATTTGTTCAGTGGTTCCCCCGATTTAAATTAGATGAAATGATACTAGTTTTATACAATTCTCATTGATAAGGTTGGTCCTTATTAATCTTAACAGCAAAAGACACACACTCTAATAACTCGCAGAGTTTCTGTTACATAACTTTTAATTAGACAAACAATAAACCTTACATATGTAAGCTCAAATTACCATTTATTCTAAAGACCTCATTATAAAACTAAAATTATGGAACACGTTTGATAACAACGAAGGCACCCACCTTGATACCTCGCAGAGTTCCTTTTACATAACTTTTAATCAAACCAACAATAAACTCAACATACGTGAATTCGAATCAACATTCATCCCGAAGACCTCATTATTAAAACTAAAAGTACAAAACACGTTTTTTAACCACAAAGGCACACACCTTGATACCTCGCAGAGTTCCTGTTACATAACTTCTATTCAAACCAACAATAAAACTTGACATACGTGAATTCAAATTAATATTTATTCCAACGAACTTATTATTAAAACTATGTTTATCGTTGGTTTGATTAAAAGATATGTAACAGAACCTGAGCGAGATATCAAAGTGTGTGCCTTTGTTGTTAAGGAACATGTTTCATGATTTTAGTTTTATTGATAAAGTCTCTGGAATAAATGTTCATTTGGAATCATGTATGCTCAGTTTATTGTTCGTTTGATTAAAAGTTATGTAACAGACCTCTAGCGAGGTATCAAGGTGTGTGCCTTCGTGGTTAAGAAACGTGTTTCATAATTTTAATTTTAATAATGAGGTCTTTCGTATAAATGTTCATTTGAATTCACAAATGTTAAGTTCATTGTTGGTTTGATTAGAAGTTATGTAACAGAACCTGAGCGAGATATCAAAGTGTGTGCCTTTGTTGTTAAGAAACGTGTTTCATAACCTTAATTTTATTAATAAGGTCTTTAGAATAAATTTTCATTTGAAATCATGTATGTTAAGTTCATTGTTCGTTTGAATAAAAGTTATGTAACAGAAACTCTACGGGTTATTAGAGTGTGTGACTTTTGCTGTTTAGATTAATGAGGACCAACCTTATCAATAAAAATTGTATAAAACTAGTATCATTTCATCTCATTCAAATCGGAGGAACTACTAACCAAATGATGGTGATATGTTTTGAAGATTCAGGTTGCTCTGAAATTGTCTGTCTCTGATGTGATTGTCACGAATCCTCACTGCATTGAATTTCTGACATTTCAAATTCTGACATTTCTTCGGAACAATTTCCAAATTTTTTTTAATTTACATAACTTATTGCATCTAGATGTGCAGACAAGACTGAGTATTCAACAGAACGTCGAATCATCGTCCCATATGCGTCCTCGACGAATTTTTCGTACAAAAAAGTCTATTGGTAAAATCAGTTTTTAATCCAGGGAATGAAGATACAAAATACCAAAGCCCCGAAATAAAGTGGAATATTTGTCAGATCAGAGTAACAGCATCCTATGGATTTTTGGTCGCTCAATCCGAATCCGTGGTCAAGATTACGAAATTAATGATCGTTTTCTCTGAAAAAAAAAATTGGAAGAAGAAGAACAGTTTGTTTTCTATATTTGGATTGCAGGTCTAGATTCAGCGGCACAAAATAAAAAAAAAATTGTTTACGCTGATTGAGTGAAACATAAACATCTTTTTTGCGAGATTTTATTCTATCATAATATAATAAGCACGCATTTTTTCTACATATTTGGTGATGGAAAAAAGTCAAAAAATGACGTTTTTGGGATTAGGAAGGAGAAGGTCATGAATCTCAATATTTCAACCACACATTCGGATTCAGAGACCTCGAAACGGATTTTTTTACGTTCATACTATTTCCACAAATGGAACAAAAACTACATGTCTTTGCGCTGGGCTTCATACGTGCTTGATTCAGTTTATAGTGTAATGCATAGACAGAGTTGCAAATACTGCAAAACTGCTTAAAACCTCTACTTCTATGAAGATTATTGAATTTTCCTTTCACTTCTGATGAAATTTCCTTCAATATTGGGTTTACTCAAGGCTCCACTGGCCTTGAGGAGCACATTCACATTACAATACTCGCCACTGATATTTACATCTCGCATAGTTTGGCTAGCAAATTGAATTTATCATTGCAAGGCCGTAGCTACATGGGAGCAAAAGAGGTTTTAACCTACCCCGAAATTATTGACAAGGTCAATGGTTATATCGAAGACATATATGGAATATCAGTTCCTCAGTGAAATCTGTGAGAAAAAATGTGATAACCCACCCCGAAATTTTTTTCTGGCTACGGCCTTGTATCATTGTTTAAAAAGCGTTATCACGATAAAAGTTTTTAAAATCTGTCCGAAACGCGAAATTTTCTATATCACCTCCAACTCTAATGCATCAAACGTATACAATATTAATCTATATACCTAGTACCTTGTTTTTCATTATTTTTTGTGCGATCAAAATTGTAATTGTCGACTTTTTGAGAAAATTTAAAAATTTGTATTCACGATCTCGAAGGGCGCCCAAAAAGAAACATTTTGTTTTCTGCAACTTTCTTTTTAGTCTTGCGTTATTTGTTTCACTTTTCACCTACCACAAGTAACCGTGCATAAAATTGTTGAGTCCTATAAAAAAAGTAACAAAAAATTTCAAAATGCTTCCCCTCTTTTATTTTTGATCCAGAACGGCTGGGTAACGAACTCGGCTTGTATTTTTGGTCCCTCAAAATGTGTGCCACAGCACGATAGAATATAATCATTCTTTAGAAAGTTATCAAGTGCACAGATTATGGTTCATTATTTTTTGTGCGATCAGAATTGGAATTTTCAATTTTTTTAGAAAATCCAAAAAGTTATGTTCACGATCTTGTAGGGCTTCCAAGAAAAAATTTTTTTCTCTCTGACTTTCTTTTCAATCTTGTGTTATTTAGCTGAAAATTCTCATTTTACTTTATATTTTTGAATTCTGAAAATACCATAACTCTGACAATTTGGTTTTTATCGAAAATGATTGGGATAAATTGTTTGATTTTGAGGTGCTACAAGAGATTATACTCAAAATCTTTGCTTCTTGGAAAAAAAGTCCAAAAAAATTTCCTAAATGCCCCCCCCCCCCCTCTTTGATTTTTCATCCGAAATAGCTGGTCAACGAACTCGTTCTTTCTTTTACAGTTGTAAAAAGTGTGCCAAAACACAACCCAGTATGATAATTCTTTCGAAAGTTATCGAGTATACAGATTACAAACTACCGACTGCAGACTACATAAAATCAGGAAGACAGACAGACACCTTTTTAAAAATCGTTTTTTCTGACTCAGGGGATCTCAAAACGTGTAGATTTCATTAGATTTGCGAAAATCAATTTTTGCATAAAACCAATACCTCCTCATTCAGAATGAGAATGTAAAAAGACTGGTTAACAAACTTCAAATTTTTTAGTTCTTCAAAACTCGCGCCATAGGGCGATCCAATCCGACTAGTCTTAAAAAAGTTGTGAAGGAAACAGTGGACAACGACGACGACGACGACAACAAACAAACACCATCGTAAACCTATTTTATTATCATTATGATGTGAATGTAATAAAAATTTAACTCTTATGTGTTCCAGATTTGTTTGAACTAAACAAGCTAAATTTGCTATAAAGGACAAAAAATCTCTTGAACTAGGGTTAAAGTTTCTCATCTAAAAGAAAATAAATAATGGTCGATATGAAAAAAGGAGTCAAGGTTGGCCCAAGTATTCAAGGTTGGACTACCTTCAAAACTGATTTTAAAAAATTTTAATGAATTAGGACAATGCATTCTTCATCTTGCGATCAATTTTTGCAGAAGCACATAGAAATAAGTAAAAAATACGCCATTATTTGCGATAAGAAAGGAGACGGTCACGAGGCTCAGAATTCCGACCACGGATTTGGATTCAGCGACCAAAAATCCATAAAATGTGATATCTCTAGCCCGCGAAACATCCTACTTTTTCTTTTGTCGGCCTGTGTTATTATTCTCGTAACTGTAGTAAAGGAAGCAATAATAACAGTCCCTTGAGAACAGACAGATTTCTCCGAAGATTTCTTGAAATAGAATTTTATTTTCTCTCGTGAAAGAAGCTAAAATAAATTCAAGAACGTTCACAAAGATTTTTTAACAAATGATTACAGAATGTTTACATATTATCATTTTCAAGAATGCTTATGGAGGCTGCCCAACTTTATTTTCATTGAGTGTAAAATGACTTGAATATGATATTTCTTCCCTGTAATAAAAAATCTACAAGCTTGTGATTGATGTTATCAATACAAAATGAGGTGCGGTTCGCCCTGAATGATTTGAAATTAAGAGAAGGTAAAATTTGAATAATCTGATCTCAAGAAAGATCTCATGTTTATGCTGAATTCCTTCATTCATTATATTGACATGACGCCATTTCCAAGTTCTTGACTATCCGTGAAAGGTCGTGGGAGCCATCGTCCTCATCATTGTATGGTGTTCAGGTTCTTCATTCACCAAGATAAACCTATCAGTATCATATATTGCAAAGGGAACTGCGTAGTATTTAACTACATCACCGGCTCCGAATCGTGTTATGGGTTGACCTGAGAATGTGAGATAAATGAAGATAATAATTGCTTGAACTTAAATATAAAATCAATAGATCAGAACTGCTATATGAATGGTGCCGAACTGCCATTCTATCTATAATTGTACAAGAAATTCAGGTTCGGTTTGTTATTTTCTCATTTTGCACCAATACTTATTATCAGAAAAAAATTATTCATGTATTCCTGATTAAATAGAAGATATGTATTTATATGCACTACGAGTAAATGGTATTTTGAAAAGAACCATAGGCGCAGATTCGTACATATAGGCTGCCTGGATAGAGGAAACCTTTATGTTACACTTCCTCTCAACTTGAAAAGCTGAGGCCCAACATATAAATTTGGACCCCGTGATAATGATAGAGATGATGTAAAGGGGTTTAGAAAACGTCTTCTAATTAGAAATAAAAAGAGGTTAAAAGCAGGAATTTCTGATATGAATTTTAGATTATCTCCTAGTTTTTGATTTATTGTCCCTACCACGGAAATCCCACATCCATCCATCTCGAGCTGTCCCTCGAGCTCTTCCATTCCGATACAATCGAGCACCTTCAGGAAAACCAGGGTTTATCCAGGGTTGCATCTGAAAATCTCGTAGTAAAAATGGCGATGTCAGTCGTCGCAAATGTGGTGGTGGAATTGGTGATCGTTGAGCGGGTTCTGCAAGAAAAATTTTCTCTTTCATTTATTAAGAGAAAAAAAATCATAAAATTAGAACTGCGAAAGGGCAGGAGGTCACGCTAGTGTCCTTGAGAGCGAGATTCTTATAGACAATCTAGTAAAATTTTCCGGCTGAAATACGTATCAGGAATTTCGTAATTCCTGGTTTTAGATTAGGAAAAGGATAATGATGCGTAAATTTTGTGAGAAAATGGAAGTAATATATATTCACTTCTGGATTTTGAAGGAAATGAACCTATATTTACTAAATATACGCATTATTATTTTATTCCGAATGTATGATCACGAATTTCAAGTATTTCTCATATTCATTATATTATATTATTATATTATATTTATTATATTTATTTTATATTTCTGCAAATTAAAATGTATATTTAACTATCTTAAGAATTGTTGTTTCATCCGATGTGATTTGCGCGCCAACGGCAGCAAAAGAGGGTCATTTTGTAGCCAAACTATAGGAGATTGGAGTTATATTTCCAAGTTTTGTATATCTTGATCTACTGTGAGTAAATCCGGTGTATTATTGGAAAATACTTTTTTTTAATCAATCAACTCTCATTGTGTCCGCGTCATGGATCGGCTCATGGGAGGCTTCAAAATTAGCCATGTACACTGGATGCTTCTTGAAGAATTCTCTGGTTTTTCGTCTGAAACTTATTTCAGTTTTACATTATCTTCCTTACCAGGTTCTTGTTCTTCATCGACTGGATAGACCTTCCCATTGTAGTATACTCCAACCAGTCGTCCTTCCTGATAACATAGTCGAGGAGGTATTGGCAATTCTGGGATCAGAGGAGGGATTTCGGCACGCAGATTAGGAGCCTCACGTCTCCGCACTGAACTTGACTCTGGAACCATGAATTCAACGAATAATAATAATGAATATTTTCAACCAACTCCAAAAATGTGTTATCTTTCTTGGGTGAATAGGCCATGAGTGTGATGGCTGGGTTAATTAATAGTAGAACTTGACTCAAAACACAAAAACTTTTTTTGTCTGCTAGCAGACCTCTAGTCACACAAAGTGACAAAACATGGAACAATCTTCGAAAAATTGTTTTAGTACAGATTCAAGACCACCTCCTGATTGAGTCAAAAGCTGTATGAACAAGCCTGAATTTAGTTTCATTTACATCAATAATTATTACTCAAAACTTGCAGAGGATATTATAGGAGGGTAGAAAAAAACTTTATATCATAAAGAATCATCTTCAAATATTCATAAAAAATTATTTTGCATCGAATAGTAGGACTTTTTCTGCTGAGCACATAATTACGCTGCAAAATTTGAAATATGTACAGTGATGGTGACATATATTTCAACTCTCTCAATGTGAAATGCGAATCGGTATCGAATATTTGTATTTAGGTTTACGATAATTCATCACATGTATCATGGATTTGGTATTCAATTATATTCTACTCACGAACAAGAAAGAGAAACACGATGAAGACGAAGAGCAGAGCAAATTTAGAACTGTTCATTTCGCTAGCGAAAGATAATTAATCTCAGGACAAGGCATTCACTTGATGCTAATAGAGATTTCGAATATGCTTTACTTCTACGTAACTTGGCATTGAACTTTTTATTGACGAAATGATTGTTGACATTGTTGAGGCGGCGTTATGAAGTAACAGCAATATAGCGTTGCGTAAAGAAAAGATTTATTCCAGTCCCAAAGCAAAATAAAGTGTTCCTCACATTAAAAAAGAATACATAAAAAGGTATTGTTTTGTCCTGAAAATCCGAAGACAAATCAAAATCTAATTTTTCTATTGGGAAATCTTCCGAATTCTCCATGAAAATTCAGCTTAGATCCATTGATAATAGAACTTTTGGAAGCTGAAAATACGTAAGCATGTTGATTGATGAAAATCAAACAATTAATGTCGAACTCAAAAGAGGATTTACTTAACCGTAATTAACATAACCTTACTGTTACGCAGCATTCCTGGATGATTTATGGAAAGAACTTAATTTAAAAGTATCAACTGCTATAGTAATCTTTGATCTACAATTCTATACTATTAGTCTTCGAAAACTCACCATCTCATATGACTCTAGGTTTAATTCTTTTCAGTTCATCAATAATGGAAAATATTGTCTCTATGTTGTTAATATATTAAACATTTCATGAGGTTCATAATATGTGACGAGATCTAAAGAAATACCCCTAAGCTGCCAAAAAACGATTTTCTGATTTTTAATGTTTTACGTAGATTTAAACTTGGTCTTTTAGGTGGAAGAGTTTAAAAAATTGCATCATTATTAATTTATTCTATACAAGCGTCAAAAAATTATCGTTCAGTAGAGCACTTGGGACTTTTCTCTCGACATGCAGACATGCGCGAATGCTGTGACTGTAAGACATTGCAGCGATCGTGAACGCTCGGCTTCGTCGTGATGGTAGAGAGGGGAGACGGGAAATGAAATATGCCCGGCCCGAAGACGGCCAAACCGATCGAAATCACACACACAATAGACCCCCAAAAGTATGTGCGATGGAAAGAAAGAAAATAATCGGAAGAGTCTATGGGCCCATCACTTCTCCTCCTGCTTCGCGTCTGACAGTATGCTGCATTACTAGGTGTGAAACACAACGATTGCAACGAGTGTGAAGTTAGCTGCCCGAGCAAAGCGAGGGCTGCTATCACAAGAGTTGCAGTCGTTGTGTTTCACTCCTAGCAATGCATATTATTTTTCATAACAACTCTATTAGAAACTAGATTTTCAGTGCTCGTAGAGCGTGTTGAAGTTGTAGGAAATCACACAACCCGCGATGCAAAATTGGTTCACTTAATGTCGTTCTTCGTTTTTCAGGGTTATGTATATCGAGGTATCACTTGAAGTTGGTGACGATTGTTCTTGAAGGGAGCTCGGGAGCAAGTCTACCTATCGCAGTAGCTCGATCTCTCTCGGAACGAGGGTCTAAGAGAGAGATAGTCGACTAGTTTCAGCTCTAGGGCTGAAACTTTGGAAGTTTCAACCCTAGGGTTGGAGCTTTGCGTTTCAACACGCTCTACGAGCACTGAAAATCGAGTTTTTAATAGAGGCGTTATGAAAAATACGTTTCGCCGCTTAGGACATCAAAACATTTGAATCGGATTCATAAAGGATCTGATCTAACAAGTATCAGTTTGGTTCACACATGATATGGTCCGAAAAATACTGGATCGTTTCGATCCGTCCGGCGTCATCAATTTGTGAATGAGAAATTGGTTCCCCTTTCAATTTTTGATTGCACACTAGATTTACGCCTCAGTTTTGGCTACGCAGTGCAATACTGTGGGAAACTTGCCTAGTGCGATTACTATCTCAGCACTGAGTGACTTACCAAATATTCCAGCTCCAGATCTGAAGGAGTGCTTAGAAACGTCTGTATACCAGATGAGTCCTTCCTCCATAAATGTTTTATTCCTTCTCTGTTCATTATGTTAGTCCTCTTTGTTTGAAAAGATAACTTCGAAGGGCTTCATGAATGATATTTTTTCAGCATGCTGTCAGAGTGCATAAACATGAAGGATTTTATTCCTTACACTCGTCACTTTGTTATTCAGTTCAGTCAATTTGGTATTACTCATATCGTGCTTCCTGGACGCATTCAATCCATTATCAGTGTGAGTAGGCTCTTGAAAATCTTTCTCCTGAACCTTGTCATCTTTTCTATAGTCTGCTGCTTCATCAATTCTATCACGAAGAGTCCCCGTACATTTTCTTCTTTGTTTTTTTCTATTCTATGACAGAAGGTTTCTGGGTACTTATTTACAATGAACGAAGCAAATGTTGCTCTGTACATCGTTGGTTATCCTTTACATACTTCATGTAGTTGGCTATGAATGCCACTGGAAATCGTCTATCTCACAGATAAGCTGATGCCCCCTATTCACAAGCTTCCCTTAAATCGTGCACAGAGAAGTTGTGGTATTTGTTTGCAGTCCCTGTTAGATGAGGGGAGGGGGAGGTGAAACCAGATTTGGTGGGGAAAAGGCGTGATCTTGAGGATCAACAACAAATTACCAAGTATAAAATAAGCGAAAACACATACGCAAATATCAAAATCACTGATAGGAGATTCAGAAAGCAGAATAAAGATTTGAACTTCATGCAGTGATTTATTTCCAATTTTTCTGAATTATATGGACTGAAAGTATTTTTCCTTACGCTGAAGTTTTTCTAGTTTGTTTCAGTTTGCACCTATGATGGATCTATTTTGACTTTTAAGTAAAGAATGCTCACTAATCACCTATTGACGGATTTGGTAAGAACAGTTCAGGATCAAGATACTACTTTTGACGTTGTGCTGTTTCAGCCATCTACATTAAAATTTCATTTACCTCAACATGCCAACAGCAAGCGGTATTCTCGAATGGTTACCCATCGAAGTACTGAACGCGCCCAACGCTGTTTATCTCCAGTAATCGGACGGGAACTGGTTTTTCGAGCGTAGCATTCTCAAAGCAGGCTATATTGATTTCAAAGTAACAAAAATAATCTTTTTATGTATGAGTTTTGTTTACAAGGAAAGAAGCAGTAGCACAGGCACCATGGAGTTTATTACTTCGCCAAATTGTAAGAGTTGAGCAAAAAATTCAATTCAGTAATATTTAAAAATTTCACTTGGCATAAGATCGGTTATATCACTTCTCATAATTATATTATGCATAAGATTCAAACAGTTGTAATATGTACTACATTAAACCAAAATAAGAAAAGCATGAATATAATTTATTTGAAACAGTAATGAAAACATTTTGATGAATACAAAATCAACTCTTTGAAGGAGGAAGATTCAAAAATTGAGGTAAAGGAGAAATCGATCAAAAGACAGTGGAACCCTTATATGGGTGTGTTGGATAGTCGGGGTTTTTCCAGTTATACTTATGATATCCTCTATCGTTGCTGCTTTGACAGAAACTTTCAACGCAACTACCTTTAATTCCAGGTGTTTGAAAACTGCCAGACTACTGCAGAAAATTTATGATTTCCTGGTCTATCGGTTACCCTAAGCTTGAAGGAAATTTGCAAGAAAAACATCAGATGATGGAACTTCAAGTCCGATTGAAATATGCATACCTATATATAAAAAATCTTTTGTTAATTAACCACCATAGAGTCTTCCTTAGAGCAACTGTCATTCGGAAAATTGGCACGCGTTCCTAGTAGAACCGCAGTAAATAACAACTATGGCCACATCTCACGAACGTGAGGTAAGTGAACACTTGCACGACGAAATCACAATGAAGGGTCAGCAAAACCCTAATGCGTCATAAGGACACGGAGCGACCCAAGTATAGCCGCTCGCTGCAAGTGCCACGGCATATTTCTGGCATACGGGTATGGTTTTGAAATTACTAACAAGCGGAAGCGTCGCACCTCCAAGAGCTCCGACGATGAGAAAAATCATTTTCACCGAATATCCTTGATAGAGTCGCTATAGGTGCTCTCTGAAATCTATTTAACTCTCCTTCTTCTTGATTTCCTTGCCTTGATGTTTGAGTTACCGGGCCGGGAATTCGATAACGAGCACAGTTCAATCACGTTTGTCGAAGGGCTCTGTCTCCATTAAAGCGTTCGGCAGAGCAGGGTTGCGGCCAACACCTTCAGAGGGACAAAGATGGTAGTAAAGCACTCTTGAGGCCGCATT
>WSXT02179114.1:0-21458 GCA_011762715.2 Neuroterus valhalla | reverse complement strand
GATAAACGAGCCCCTCGTGAGGTGTTTCAAAGGATACCAACCAACCTACCAGCAACGGGTATTGCTGGATACTATGTAATGGTATGTTCGTACTCGCGTAATATTAGTCCTGTGCATGCCGTTTGTCTCTGATGCTCCCAATAGCAAGGGTGATCCTCTACTACTACATGTGTACCAACTGGCTTCCAATTTCTCTAATTGCAGTTCCAATTTATGCTTCACTCAATTCATCAATTACAACTAACCTCAATTGATATAGTCATCGGTATTGTTTTTATGAATAATGATTGAGGCTCTGTATGAAATTTCCTTTCCAGAATTCGCGGGAACATTGAAACAGTATTAATGTTGCATATGGGAGTAATAAGTGGATAATCAGTGAAAAAAAAGGTAAAATTGATTTAGGAAAGCCGTGAGGTATTGTGGGATGCCTAGCGGAAGTTATAACTTTCAATTCACGCACGTGTACGGACCGTAATCTGCAAAGGGAGCGCATTCTTCTATACATTTCTGTATAGCGCTATATTGTCAGAGTCTCAGTGTGAGTGTAAAAGTAAGAGGGATCAGAAGAAGCAAACTTGGGATAGAGAGGGGATGGCCTTACTCTAAGCCATCCAGAGAAGGGAGAAGAAATAAAGAAGTAATAGAGAGTGAAATTTTTCAACGAATTATACTTTTTTTCAACAAAATAGTTAAATTTTGAACTAAAGGACATGAGATTCGAAGAAAAGTAAAACAATGGAATTTCAAGTTCGGAATGTTTCAGCCGAGTTTCTGAAGAGATTTCCCCTACTCTAGTAAAAATAGAAATGATAATAATAATTTTAACCCTTAAACGTCCCACGAGGGTTGTTCGCGATAAGGCCTCTTTTGTTTGAAATTACCGCCCTTTTCATAACTAATCGTGCCCCCCATAAATGTTATAATATTCGAAAAATTTGTTTTGTAAAATTGACGGAAAATTTGCAAATCATTCAACAGAATAAATACCTCTTTTCAAACGACCACTTTCATACTATTTTTTTTCGAACCCTTTTTGAGTGAGAAAACCTAGCAATTTTAGCTTCGAATTTGAAAAAATCGAAAAAGGTATTATTTTTTGAGTTCTAAATAATAATTTTTAATGCGAATAACATGATTTTTTATTTGAAGAGATGGTCAATGACCATCTATGAATTTTTCCCAACTCAAAAAACACTGTAGTATATTTAGAAAAGCTGACTACTTTATTGAGAACTTTATACGAAATCGTGAAATTAAATTAAATTTGGAAATCGTTTGAAAATTGTATTAAAATTGTGTGACTGAATTTTTAGAATAAAAATATCAATTTACAACAAGAAGATGAACTTGCGACAAAAGAGTTGAATTTCCTACCCAGAAATATTATTCTTTGAGAAAAAAGTTATTCTCCAACTAAATACTTGAATATTCAATAAAACAGTTGTATTTTCATCTACCAAGTAAAATTTTTCACCAAAAAACTCAATTTGACAACTAAAAATATGAATTTTCGAAGAAAAATGTTTATCTTGAAACAAATAGATGAATTTCCCTACGAATTTCTTAACTTCAGAGTCAAAATACGAGTTTTGTCAGATATTTTGAAACTCTCACCACAAACGAAAGGTTTTCCTAACAAAAGAGGTTTTTCTACGAAATAGTTTATTATTGAAGAAAATATTTCACTTTCCATGAATATTCAGATGGACATTCTACAAAAATACTTCAATCTTCAATTAAGAATATGAATTTTCAACAAGTAAAGGTCTTTTCACCAAAGTATGTAGTTTTATTCCCAAAAAATTGTAAAATTTACAAGCCCATGTGAGTTCTTTACTAGAAAGTTGAATTCTTAAGCCTAGAATACAATTTTTCGATAAATGACGATATTATCTATCAAATAAGTCAGTTTTCACATATAAAGTACAATTTTCTCACCAAATGGATGAAATACCCACCGAAGTAGTTCAATTCCCAAACAAAAATATGGATGTTTAAAATCCTATACATTTTGTACAAAAGATTCAAATTCTAAAGCCGAAACTACAATCCTCTCCAAACAATTTTCTTTTTCATCGAAAAGTTTGATATTTAAATTAAGAACAGAACTTTCTAACATGATAGCTTAATGACCAAAAAACAGAAATACATTGTTCATCAGAGAAGATACAACATCAATCAAAAAATCAATTTTGAACCAGAATAGGAAGTTACATTTTCAGTCAAAGAAAATAATTTTCAAGCAACAACTTCTGGATAATCAACCAAATTTATTGATTCATCTATACGAATTTATGACCAGATATAGACATTTCTGATTCAAAGAGATGGATTTTCAACAACGGATTTTAAGTTGAAGTATCAAATGAATAAATTAAGTTTCAACACAATAGTGTTATTTTCAACCAGAGAAATGATTCTTTAACAAGAGAAAGAGAAACAACAAGATTCAATCAATTGAAACAGATATTTTATTTATTTTATTTTACTTTATTGACGGCTTACACCTTGATACAAATTAGAGTATATATTATAAAGGATATAGTAATAATATTCCATAATAACTATTGCAACCGAAAAATGATGGCTGAAAAAATAAAGTAAAAAGATATAGAGCGTCATACCGTGGGATCAAATTACTATATATACAGATTTGGAAATTAGGAATACAAAGTAGACTTATGTATAAAAGAATGCTTTCGTCGTTTTCACAAACTCCATTAAAGACTGGTTAAAGATTTCCGCATCGTACGACAAGTTATTTATCATGTTGGATGAACTACAAATGTTGGATAAAGTAGAATGTGAGCCATATTCGGTCTCAAAAGTTGGTAGTTTAAACAATTTATTTTCTCTTAATGACTTTGGTGGCGTGTGTAAAGGGATTGCTTGAACTATCCTAGAGCAATCAACTTGACCATTCAATATTTTATATAAATACGTTCGTCCTAACTGAAACCTTCTGCATTCAAGAGATTCTAAGTTCATTTGTTCGGATACTGTGTTCAGATAATCTGACTTTTTCGGAATCCTCAACTTGAACGCCAATAATCGTAGAAATCGGTTTTGTACAGATTCTATTTTATCCTTATATACAGCTTGGCATGGGGACCATATCACGGAAGCATATTCTAGTATCGGACGTATAATCGATACATAAAGTGTTCTTAATGTTGTTATTTTCCGAAAGTCCCTAGAGACTCGAAGAATAAAGCCTAACATTTTAGTCGCTTTCGTGACAATCTTGTCGAATTGATTCGCAAAAGTAAGCCTGCTATCAATGATTACTCCTAGATCACTTATCCTAGTGATTCTTTGAAGAAGAGACCCATTTACTGTGTACTGATGATCTATGGAGAATACTTTTTGTGAGAATGAGATTACATGGCATTTTTCAGTATTCAGAGACATTCCATTTTCTTTACATCACCGACAAATATTATTCAAATCACCCTGCAAAAGCATAGCATCTTCGATAGAATTCATTTTACAAAATATTTTGAGATCATCAGCGAACATAAGGATATTCACAAATCTCACTACGTTCATATTATCATTGGAAAAAATTATGAATAAAATTGGTCTTAAGTGGGAGCCCTGTGGGACACCCGAGTTTGGGCAAAAACTGTCAGATTCGGAATTTGCAATTCTTACATACTGAGATCTCTCCTTCAAATAACTACCAAACCACGAAAGTAGTGAGCCTGTGACACCGTATGCTTCAAGTTTAGACAGAAGCAAATTATGATCGACTCGATCAAATGCCTTCACAAGATCAGTATAGATTGCATCCACTTGATTTCCTGAATCCATGCATTGTGTTATGTATTCTCTATGAACTGTAAGGTTTGTCACAGTAGATCGATTTGAGCGAAAGCCATGTTGCTCGTCAGCAAGTATTTTATTAAAAGAATCTTGGAGACGGTCAGCAACAATATTATCAAGAAGTTTGAAAGCAACATCTAGTATGGATGTAGGTTTATAATTCATAACTTCCCGACGAGGACCAGTTTTATGTATTGGTATCACTAGAGCAACCTTCCAGCATTTGGGAAATTCACCAGTATTGAGTGGTTCGTTGAATAATTTGCTTAAAGGTTCCGAGAGAACAGAGCCACATTCAACAAAGAAACGAGGAGGCACACCATCAGGTCTAGCCCCTTTGTGCAAGTCCAAACTCATGATTTTCTTGTAGATTGATTGAGGGTCTATTTTTAGAACAGACAGACCTATATTATAACCGTAGTCAAGTGATACTTTGTCTAGATCGCGACTAGTGTGTACTGATTTAAAATAATCAGCAAATGCATCAGCAGTTTCCTTACCATCACTCGTTTCCCTGCCTCCGTGAGTCATATTATTCGGAACGGAAGACTTGTTATTATTATTTTTCACGAAACGCCAGAAGGTCGCTATATCATCATCAATTCCGTTTTCGATTTTGTTTATATAATCAGAACGCAGGGATTCATTCAATTTGTTACATCTCTGTCTAAATGAACTAAATACCTCATAGTCAGCAAGTGTTTGGGTTTGTTTAAATTTCTTGTGAGCTTTCTTTTTTGATCTAATCAGTTGTTTTAATTCTAAATTGAACCATCGTGGGTATGTTGTTCTAAACACTTTTTTTGGTGGAACGTACTTATGTATAACGAAATTAATGTGATAATAGAAATGCTCAACAGCTGTTTCGATTTTTTCGTTTACTAGTTCAGAGTACCAGTTGACTTCTGCGAGGTATTCTGAAATTTCCTTGTTATTGGCGTTCTGGAAATCAAGGGTGAAAAACATATCTGATTTGCGGGAGGAATGGCTTGGTAAACTAATGATTATTTCAAATGGGGCGTGATGTGAATCACAACGAACCAAGGGATCTATCGCAACGTGCGTATTTAATTCTTCTATATTTAAAAAAACTAAATGTAAGATATTACCACGTTCTTTTCTCACGCTATTCACTTGATTGAGATTCAAAGAACTAAAATTATTGGATAAAATTTCAGCTGAAATAAATATAACGCCTCTAGCTAATAATTCGGATTCTGCAGTTACCCCCATATTATCGTTGATCCAAGAAATTCCGGGTAAATTGTAATCACCTAGCAATGAAAGTTTAGAGAGTAGATATTGACTGGCTAAGCTGTGGACTGTGGTTACATGGTTTAGGTAGGTATCCAGAGGACTGGTGGGAGGAAAGTAAACAGAGCTAATGATTTAATCAGTGTGATCCATGTTAATCTTGACAAAAATCTGCTCAATTGAGCTTTCAGGAATAAACACCTGGTTACAACATAAGGTATTACTTACTGCGAGCAATACTCCGCCCCCTCTTTCGCATGAACTAGTAATTGGCGATCTATCTTTACAAAATACGCGATTATTATTTAGGCCTAGTTCGTTGTCGCTTATGCCTGGATGTAGCCATGTTTCCGTCAATACAATAATATCCCACGATGTTGAAGAAACTAATGCGGCATTTCCTAAATCTTTCAATTTGGTACGTAAGCCTCTTACGTTTTTGGTAGTAGAAAGAGATTTCTGGTACAAGTGTCAAAGTTGCACCTGGTTAGGCCACCCTCAGTTTTTTAATTTTACTGGAGATCGGATGTCAATTATCTTTGGTGTCCCGTTGAAGAATCTGATGGTTTTGCTGGTTTGGCCTCTATCATGGAGTTCTTGCATTTCAGTCCAGTGTGCTCAGATTGGAAACTGAAGCCAGTCACTAACACACGCGCACTGTGTGTGAGTGACACGGCCAGACACGACTCGACGTATACGTCGAGCCGTGTTGCTCACACACAGTGCGCGTGTGATAGTGACTGGCTTCAGTTCCCGATCTGAGCATACTGTTTCAGTCCTCAGCTTCTTGAGAAGGTCTCTTTGCATTAGGGTCTGGTCGGCGTGGAAGGTATAAGGGCCCTCATACTTTGATTTCGAACGCAAAAGTTTTGTGGCCGAATCAGCGTCATTAAAGACAACTTAGATTCGCCGACATTTACCGTCAGATTTTTTAACTACCCTGTATATTTTGAGTCCATGTAGTGACATCTCGGCTTTGTCGAATATATCTTGTAGACTTGATTTTTCCTCAATGATTCTGGATGCAGCAGTGTCAGCTGGGGATTCGGGTATTCTAAAGAAAATAACAATTTTCGCTTTCTGTTGACGTTCGAGGACTTCGGCTACTACATCGTGAGCTTCATGTGTAGGATTCAAATTTTTCATGTCCGTGAGCGTCACTTCCACGTTATCGAGCCTTGTTTTGATGTTCGCCACATATGTGTCAGTGACTTGCTGACGTTCTGAAACGGCATCTATTTTTTTTTAGATTTCTTGGATAGATGCGTCAAAGTCATTTTTATTCCCCGTTAGTACTACTTTAATTTCTCCCAAGTTTTTCTCTAGTAACTTTTCCATTATTGCTTCCATTGAGTCACTGGATGTGCTGATATTTGGCGATGTGGGCCTGGACGAGCAACATTTAGAAATAGCGCCTTCAGAATTGATTGTGTATCTTGCTGCACATCTTTCATGATAGAGTGTACCACAGCCTGAGCATTTAACGCCTGAGCGTGGGACACCTTTGCAGTGTGGACAAACACAAACTGGCCCCACATTTTCGACCAATAGTAACATTTGTTCTAAAGTAGCCATAATAAGCGAATGTCGACGTGCCGTTAGTTATCCACGCAAATCAGCTGATCTTGTAAGCAGGGGACATGCTTCCGAAAATGTTAGTACTGCAAACACTTTAATCACTCAATGGATTGTGAAACACCGCTATCAAAGTAAAATGAAAAATTATCATACAATAATGATAGCGTACCGCATTTTTTTTAATACAAGATCAATGATGAGTGAATAAATATAGCCTCATGAGTTCAAGAATGAGGAAGATTCCACCACTGGTACAATGGTTTTCAGCACTGATGATAGTGTAACGGTTCGGAGCACTTTCTTTTTAGTCGAAAACACTGTTCACTTTCTATTTAATTTTCACATGAAATAATCATAGAATGAATTAAACAGTCGCGCACTATTGGAACAACAATTTAGCCAATATATGTAACTACATCAAGCCTCAAAGGAAAAATGTAGTAGAGTGGCCACAAGACACAGCACAACACTTGGCCGCCATCATCATCATTTTGATTCGTATTCAAGAATGTAAATTAGCAACGACAAATATAATAGTTCAATTTTTAATTGATTAAATTGATTAACAACAATATAGTTAAATTTCCCATCAAAGAGATGAATTTCAACCAGAAAAATCAAATCCACCTAATTGAAAGATCGATAAGAAAGATTGCTTTCAGAACACTAATAGATTAGTTACTTTTCTAATTAAATAAGCAATTTTGAACACAATAGGTAAACTTTCAAACCGAAGAGATTAAGTTAAATTTTCAATTAAAAAAAAAAGTTTCCAAGACAATATTCTTTTCAACAGAGGAGAAAAATTTTTAACTAGAAAAATGAATTTTGAACAAGTAGTTGCACTTTTAGACAATCAGCCGAGAAAAACTTTTTTTTTCCCGAACGCCCAAAAGTGCCTGGAATTATGGATTCTAGATTCGTATGTATATCCGTATACATCGTCACTCGGTAGTTTAATGCTAGATAACGAGCGCTGTGGGCTGTGCCGTACAAAATTATTTCAAGTTTCGTTGATGAAATGGAGCTCACCATTTTGATATCCTCGTTCTGAATGAGAAATTATTGGTTTTATGTAAAAATTGAAATTCGCGGATTCAATGAAATCTCCACGTTTCGAGATCCGCTGAGTCAGAAAAAACGATTTTTACGAAGGTGTCAGTCTGTCTGTCTGTGGTCTCTAATCTGTATACTCGGAAACTTTCGGGAGAATGATCATATGGGATTGTGCTTCGGCACACTTTTTCATAACTGGGAAAGAAAGGACGAGTTCGTTAACCAGCTATTTTGAATAAAGAATTGAAGAGGGGAAGCATTTTGAAAATTTGTTTGGACTTTTTTTTCCAAAAATCAAAAATTGTTAGTACAATTTCTTGTAGCACCTGAAGAGCGGAACGATTTATCCCTATCATTTTTTCCGATGAAAATAAAATTGTCAGAGTTATGGTATTTTGAAAATTTAAAAATATAAAACGAAATTAGGATTTTTAGCCAAATAACGCAAGATTGAAAAGAAAGTCGGAGAAAAAAAAGGTACTTCTTGGGAGCCTTACAAGATCGTGAATACAACTTTTTGAATTTTGTCAAAAAATCGAAAATTTCAATTTTGATCGCACAAAAAATAATAAAAAACAATCTGTGAACTTGAAAACTTTCGGAAGAATGTTCAAATTCGATCGTGCTTTGACAACCATTTTGAGGGACCAAAAAGACATGTCGAGTTCGTTAACCAGCTATTTTGGATAAAAAATCAAAGACGGGGAGCAATTTGAAAATTTTTTTCTACTTTTTTTCCATGACTCAAAAATTGTAAATACGGTTTCTTGTAGTAGGTAAAAAGTGAAAGAAATAATCCTCATGATTTTTTTTCGATAGAAACGAAATTTTGAGAGTTGGGGCATTTTTGAAATTCGAAAATGTAAATGAAAATGAGAATTTGTAGCCAAACAACGCGACATATGAAAAAAAGTTTGAAGAAAAAAATGTTTATTTTCGGGAGCCCTCCAGGATGATCTTTACAACTTTTCGAGTTTTCTCGAAAAATCGAAAATTCGAATTTGATCGCACAAAAAACAATGACGAATAGAAAGACTAATTTTTTGGTCAAACGATGTGAGGTACAGGAAAATGTAAATGAACTAAAATGGTGCGATAAAGAAAGATCTACAAATTTGCTAGAATTCACTTTCTGATAGGACAAGTAGTTTTTGCTTCATTCATAAAAAAGCATTAAAAAAATGAAAAAAATGAACTTCTGGACAATTGACACAAGCTTAGGAAAATCGAAAAATATTTGTAAATTTGTTTTAATTTCTCCCATTGGACGCCTAGTTTTTGTTTCAATCGTGCAGAATAAAATTAAAAATTGAATTGCTTGAAAAAGTAGGCAATATGTGAAAAAAATTAGGTAACAAAACTTCTTCACTATTTTGGACAAACTCTAAGCGCGAGATCCGAAAGACGCGCGCCCGCGGCGCGCTCAACCTTGCGAGCGAAGCGCGCAACGAGAATGTGCCTGAGCATCGGGCAGATTTTTCTTCGTTCTTTTTCAAATTTAATATGGTTTTGACTTTTTTTTGTGTGCATAATTTATATTGCAATCACCTTTTATTTGTTACTTGGTATTTTGAATTTTCCTTGTTTTTAAACCTAATTTTGATTATTTTTTATTGGTATGTCAATTATTTACTATTGTTCAAGATAATTTTATACGATTATACATATGATTTCTTTTGTTTGTTGGCTGATAGTATCAAAACATTGTTTGAATGGTTCAAAATAAATAAACATTAAAAAATGTAAGAATATTACCTAGTCAATCAGCATAAATTGAAGAAAATATGAATAAATAAAGAAAACTAAAAAATTTATTGGGGCAGATTGAGGTATGAATTTTTTGCTCCAAAGGTTATCCTTGCTAAAGGAGTGAACAAAAACTTTGATGATACAACCATTTTTCGTCAAACTATAAATCCTAAAAAAAGAAAGAATTAAAATAACTATGAAAATTGCTCTTTAATTCCAAAAATCGTAGTTTTCAACTAACGCATTTCGGTTAATACAGATTTATACTAAATGCTGGTAATTCAACTCACTCCTAGAATAAAATAACAAGTATATTAAATAAACAATATAAAACAATACACGTTCTTCCAAAAAACGGTTTTAAACAAAAATTGTAAAGAATCGTGTGAATTACAACTTTTCACTTCAACCGTTTGCGATGGCACAAAAATAAGAAATATATATCCGATCTAAAAAAATTTTCAGCCCTTCTTTTATTTGAATGGTCAAGTTTTAAGCAACAAGTAAGCAACATACGAAAAAACATTTATAATATTATTTTGCAAAACTCATTTTTCTCTGGAAAAATGGTAAAAACAGTTTTCTTGCCTAATAAAAAATACGACTGTTATTCTCGATGCAAGGATGGTCGAAAACTCGGATTTAAGCCTCCTATATGGTATCTTATAAATTGCAAAAAGAATTTCCTTGCTCAATGATTTGCAATAATAGAATCTAAATATACTGGACTTCTTCAGACGTTCTCGTTCGCTTCCCTCTGAATCTTTATTTCGGTTCAAAAATTCCCACATAGTTGATGAGGAAGAGACAGATGTTTCCGATAACCTAAATTAGTTCTAGGGAGCTTTATTCACATCGAGGATCCATAAATAATTAGGACATCCCTTGTACTGTTCCTGTTCCCCTGTACTGTGGTTCCCACAACTACACAGCTGTTTATGTGAGAGTCTAGTTGTAGGAACTACACTGTGTGGCTGCTGCAAGTATAAACTGTGGATACCACAACCACAATATATGTTGCTACAACCAGACACTGTGGTTGCTACAACCACACGTCGTGGTTGCCTTAGCTGTGCCCTGTGGTTGTCACAACCACGCTAATTAGTTGTGGCAACTATACACTGTGGTTGTCACAACGACACAATTCAGGTTCTCGCTAATATTGTTCGGTTGCTACAACTACGCAATAAAACATATTTTTACTAGGCTGTGGTTGAGGAAAAAAATCTCAGCATTAATGGTTAGTAAGACTTTGAATTCGGAATTCACCACCGATGTATCAAAAATGGAGTTGCAATATCAAGTTTTTTCACTTTGGATGTATACAAACTTCAAATTTGTCCGCTAGTTACGTTCTCACTAATATTTTCTTTCTCTTCAATGTTCTTGAGATTATACAATTTTCACTCAAATCTCGAATTTATACCTTCAAAACTTGTATCATTCTTACTACCTCAGACTGGTACTTCTGTATCCCAAGCACTAGTACCCTCGAAGTACACAAACAACAATATAATGGCGTTGGGTGCTTGATGGATGACGCGACGCTACGCTACGTGCCATGCTTTGGCGCGCGCCTATTTGCGCAACTGTGCGCATCCAATAAGAAAGAATTGAGTTGCAAACACTGTGCTTGTGAGACATCCAAACACTGTGGTTGTGGCAACAACAAGCCTGTAGCTACAAGAATATAGTTGTGACAACCATATCCTGATTTGATTCAACTACATGCAAGAGAAGCGGCACAAATTGAATATGGTTGGGCTACAAATGGCATGGTGTTGGAGCTACAACATACAATTACAAGCTTGTGGTTGTGGCAACTATATCATATGGATCTGAGAACTTAAATAAAAGATGTCCTTATAAGACTTGTGGAAAATGCAACCATATTGCTTGCAACTTGATAATTTTAGTTGCTGCAACCATATCAGTTTTCTCCGTGTAGTCTGTGCAATGTGCTTGGTTTGAAAGAGACGAGTGAAGGGTGAAAATTCGAAAAAGGACAAGCGCCATTTTAAGAAGGATCATTTTCGTATTTGAATAGGTGGAAAGTTGACCCTTCTTGAAACGGCTCTTATATGTTTTTGGAATTCCGCCCTTCAAGTGGTATTTGTGAGATGAAAGATGCTTGAAGAATTGTTTGTAGTATATATAACATTCATGTATTTTCAATAAATTCGCCCTTGTTTCAAGAGAAAAGACTCTAATGAATTGCATGTACTTGGCAGACACTATACACGTAGTTACGCATGTTCTTAGATTCGCGAGTGCGTCATCACATAACCCCTAATCAGCACGATGTAATCACTCGCACACGAACCTTTATTGCCAACGGCTCGTTAGCTGCCGTTTTGATCTCGACTCGCCCCTATCTATTATAAATAGTCCTTCCTCCTTATTTTTCGTTCCATTGGGCTGACGAAATTTATATGACTCCCGGTTTTGAGCAGGATCTCATTTTTATTCAAAACATACAGGAATGAAACTTCTCCCAAGAACCTGAGCCAAGAACATCTTAAAAAAAAACATTTTTGCCTGTACGTATTAATTAATTGCCAAGAGAGACAGTGTCGAGGAACATTGCCTGACTTCAAATGAACAACAGCAGACACACCAGGAAATGTAGACTCGGACGACCTAATTGGGGGTCGCGAAATGGAAATGTTCGTAAGGGGTAAAGGTTTAGGGCAAGGGAGAAAAGGGGTTAATTTAGTAATTCGCGCATGGTACGACGAGAGAAGCGGTGTCCGGGTAAGATAACAGGAAAGGCTGTGGGTAATAGGTGGTAGGTTAGCGCTGGCGGAGAGAACATACGCTTCATTAACGGATCATCTCGTGTTAATATCTACTTTATCCGGGGCTGACCGTATCAGCACTGGCCAGGCGCAGACCCGGGATCCAGCCTGTAATCTATACCGTATCACAGTACCGCATCGCTACACCATTTCCCGAGCCTTCCATTCGTTACTGAAGCTTCAAGCAGTCAGCCAATCATGCTCCAATTGCTTAGTTCCATTCTTAATCCGATAAATCATTCCTCATCAATCATTTCAGATCCGGATTTCATTCGTGTTTGTTTGCACTAGTCAGCAGAAGGTTTGGTAGTGTTCAGTTGATTCCTTCCGCCACTCTTCTGTTATACTTACTCCAAAAATTGTTACCGTTACATAATTTTTGCGATAAGATTCTGTAGATGTTATAGGATTTGGTTTGAGAACCAATAAAGAATATTCTCAAGTATTAGAGACAAATATCTGTAACGATAACAGACGAATATCTTTATGGATTACAGATAAATCTCCATCATCATCATTATTTGACAAGAAGAAGACAAATTTGGAGTAAAAAAATAGAAATTCGATTTTGTTATAAGTGAGGCTATGCCCATAATGAAAATTACCGATAAAAATTATTCAAATGCCGCACGCAAGAGAATCGAATAATAAACGAAACATAGATAACGGTCGCGAAATAAACACACATACTCAGACACTTATGACGAACAAGTTAAAATGGAGTCCTTTAAAGATGCGATGGTCAGATTTGTATGAAATAGATGACAATGGGAATTGTCCTCTTTCTATTTTTCGGTTATCACGCTAATAAGCATCACTAACGCAACATTCAGAATCAGTGCAAATTGAGATATAATTTCACTACTCACACACTAAAGAGATTTTTTTACTTGTCATTATTGGAATGGAAGTCCAGGTGTAGTTGGCGTTTGGATCAGAGCGTCCAATCTAAATATAGGCCCTGATGGTGGAGAAAAGTTCGGAAGGAGATCGTCACAAATTCACTCCTCTCAATAAATTTCGTGGCCACAATAGTGCGAGATATGGTAATGCTAGTAATTGCTAATTTATCGTAGTCAAACAGAAAATGCAGAGAACCTGCACTTATCAAAAGAGAGAAATAGAGAGTAACAATGTACTAGAAATTTCAACTAGTTATATGGTGGTGATCCTAGCGGCCACTTGTTCAGAATAGGTCCATATTGTTGATATATCCACGTTATCGATATTTGTATCCACGACTCGTTTGGTGGTGCAGAATACTGCACGTCGACTACCACGTCGGTAAATAAATGTAGACTCTGAAGAGTGTACAAATGTGCGTCGCGTGCATCTAAGTGGGTACACTTCATGCACACAATCTGACTTAAGCTTCGGCCCGGCGCCGACAATAGCCGAACTAAAAGTTTCACGAATCGTCGATCCCACAATCGAAGGAATTTGATTCGAATACTTTTACAGCTACAATCTTTGACCGAAATGAGCCCAGTTATGTGTTTTTAACTGTCAACTGTTTGATCAAGTAATCTGATTGCACATTTTCTATCTTTACTCTAGATTTTGTGATTTTTCGGCTGAAATGATAAATCTTCGTCAAAATAAAAAATTTCTTTCATGGATAATTCAACTAATATTTTACAAAAAAAAAAAAAAAAATCCAAACTGAAAAGCTCAACTTTGATTGAAGGTACATATTTATTCTGAATACAACTTCCAACCAAAACTTTAGTTTGTATAGGAAAAGATTGAATTTCAAACAAGAAGTTTGATCAATTAATTCAAGATGATAATTTTGCCGATTACTGGTCTAAGAATTATTTTAGAGAAATGAGAAAAAATCTGCCACGGCCCGGATTCGAACCGGGATTCGACATTGTGTATGAGTGGGGTGTCAACCAATTACGCTACCACGGCACCGGTATAATACAATAACTTTCGGATCAGTTATCGGCAAGATTATCATCTTAAATCAATATCTATCAAATGAGAGACGGCGTGCTCATATACTCATAGGGATTCGGCATAAGCTCTAAAAATTTTCTATAGAAGCAAAAATCCAAGTCACGTCTCTTAATGTTGGTGAAAAAAACTTGTTCGACTACGCTCATCTCATTGCGTTGATCTACGAATGGAAATATACTATTGTGTAACAATCCGTTTTCACGATCACCTAGATTTTGTTGACCTCCTAATCTTCAGTAAGTTAAAGAAACAGCGGATGTCATCACAAGACAGAAATCCAAAACCAAAGCCAGAATTAATGATAAGAGAACTACAAAAATAATGTTGAATAATATTTTCATTCGTATAGGCTTGAGCTTATATTTATTCGTGATAAGTGATGAAGTATTAGGCACTATTGCCATTGCAAAATAGATGCAAAGTTATTTCATCTACCATACGATTTCAAATCATTTTAAAGATCTCTCTTACATAAGCAAGAGCACATTCACTGCAAATCAAAATCCACTGGTCTGTGGAGTAAGTATACTGCATGCATGGATCCGAATTCTTGAGTTTGTCTTGCATATCTCGTATACACTGGATTTCAAACTTCGGCAGGTCGAGAAAAGAGTCAGAAGATTACATTTTTGAAAAGCTGGGCCTATATCCAAAGCATTCTTTGCAAAAAATTGGGACCCAATGTTGACAAACTGGAACCAGATAGTAGCAGTACTACCATTGATGGTGATACCACTCGCAGAGTCTCTTTAGGATCCAAAACTACTACTGGCCAAATGTTTAGAACTCCTTGAGGAAGCTCTTGGAAATTAAAACGAATCCTTGTTGCTCCGTCTCTACATTACTCTGTTTGGGAATATTTGCTTTTTAACAGTCCTCAAGATTCTTATCCTTGGTGTACACATGATGATAAACAGCTTGTAGCACGTTAGAATGCTTGCTGAAGGAGTGTCTGGAGCACGTGAAAGATACTAAAGAAGTATAGACGCGATCTTTCAAGAAAACACAGCCGCTTGGACATTTGGACTGATCTTTCCTTTAGAGTCGTGGATCCCTCTGACCCAGAAATTTGAACTGCAAAGCTTCAATCGGCAGCATACAAGACTTGCTGTGCCCTGAGCAACAAACAGAGTTAATATTAATAATTTCTTCATAAGGAGCTGAAACAAAAAAATTGTCAGGGATCCCGTATGTGAATGATGTGAGAACAATAGGAGGCGACGAAGACAAGCAACACTTGACTGAACTTTACATAATGTATCAGTAATTAGATAAGTTCTAATTAACAGATGAAGAAGGATTTGACGAAGATGGAGAATTATGATAAGAGTCAAGAGGAATCGGTTAAAAAGGTCCTCGATTTTTGTAAGACAAGAAGGCTTGCATTAATTGAGAACCCCAAAAATAGGTCTAAAAGACATTCAAACCTCCACGTGGTAGACTCTTTCCATTTGTTGAGCTCCATTCTGGATCTTGTTCCTTCTCGTTTCTTACCCCTTTACTTTCTTTGAAGACCTTATTTTCAATCCTTTTGTACTCCACGTTGTACAATTGTCGGATCCGTTAAGTATCTGTACTTATTTGAGTACATTCATTAATCCAGAACACACCTTTCTTTGAAAGAGGGAGTTGCAGCAAATTGTGGGACATGCGTCTTCATGTAGGAATTATCGACTTGGTGACCGATCGAAAGTAGTAGGAGAGTCCAAACACGGAATTCCCAGATAATGTTTGTCTTGAAGCAGCATCAGTAACGAGACTGGCGTAAATCCAGGAAGCGGAACGGGGTGACAAGGGTGGAGACGATGGCTGACCATAGGTTTGGGGGTTGGAGGTTGGTTGGTTCGTCCAGTAGTCAGCTGCTGTCAGTGCGTCGCTCTGTCCGAGAGTCCAGCCAGCCAACCCATCTCCTTTCAAGTTTCGGGGTTGGATACAAGCTTTTCTACTTAGCGGAGGGCACCCCCTAGGGGGTTGAGACCGAGACCCACCCTAATTGCGTCCCAGAGACCGGACAAAGCGCGACCTGTGTATGTGTGCGCGAGCGGGAAGGTTATATCCGGACCCGGCATTCGGTTCCGGTTCTACCTCTTGTCCGATGGACTCTTGCCCTCTGGCGGTGGACACGATGTACTACAAAGTTTGGCGGACTGAATAAACTTCGTGGCCCAGACCCCTAATAACTGGGAAAAATCGCACTGCTACCTTCACTAACACTATTACGCCTTTACAATCTCACACTCATGTAGGGATGAGGAGAAAGGTTTCATTGATCCGTCCGTTAATGTAGGTTATACGATTCGAGGTTGATCAGGAGTAATTATAGGAGAGTTCTCAATTTGTAACTGGGAGAAACCTTGACGAGGGTGTCGTATGGAAAAGGAAGGGATGTTTGAAAGTAGAAATTGATTTCAGGATGATCTAGATGTCGCATGATGCTTGTACAAATGACACACTCGTCCCACAAAACTGCTACGAAATGCACTGATGGTCAATCTGGGTAGCAATCACCCCAGGTACAGCGCTTTGCAGTTCCAGTGGTCAGTAAAACAACCAATGGGGAAGTCCGTTCTTGTTCTAGAAAGCACATCAAATAGGCAAAGCTTCTGACGAAAGCCGTGTACCTCTTTTTGTTTCAGAGCCTTACTGCCGCACATCAACCATTCTTTCTTTGGTCTACTTCTGAGTATGCAACCATCCACATTATCTTAATAAGCTTCCGTCGTCAAACCTTATTAAATCATCTCAATGTAAGCAAACTATATAGACAAATTTCATGAACTCTCATCAAGAGATATCTAGTAAGAGGAATGGATTTCATATCAAACATTGCTCCAATACAGGTCACTGATCAATATTTCCAGCAATCACCTTAGCTGGAAAGCTTTATAAATTCATTTTCGGAACCGTTTCTTTCATAATTCAACATCAAGTTCACTAAATTAAACATGCTTATGTTTATAATTCATTAAAAACATTTGCCAGAGCAATCCATTTAGGAATAAGAGCAATCACTTTGTTTCATATGTATAATTCAAACCTCATTTTCAAATGAGTGACAACTTGGAGCTGGCAAATTTTCCAATAAGCCTAAACACATTAAAACCTTAGGATAGTTCACTGTCCCATCTAGGGAATAATAGATACAAATTGCCGTGAAATCCGACTGTTGTGATAGAGGGCAATCCGACCGAATTGATGAGCGTTGATTCGATAATGTCAATCTCCCATATTCATGAACCTCATCTTATCGACTACTGCGTAGCATGAAATAAAATATTTCAGAAAAATTAGGGGTTACCATCCACCCTTTTTCCCGTAAAACCTTGAAACCAACTTTGTATAACTTCTTAAAAATTTTGACAACATTCTTGGTAAACCTGTTGATTATTGTCAACAAAATAGCCCTCCTGGACAAAAAAAGTTTTCAAATAGAAAGTCGTGATTTTATGTATATTTTCCTGTAAAAATGGTTCTTGATCTTTAATCAATTTAGAGAAAAATCCATGAGGATTTTGAAGGGTATTTTCTTCGAGATTTTTAAAAATAATTTCCATTAAAACTTGGACAATATGCAATTATGACAACAACGAGTATAGATTTCCATTCTTTTAGTCGATATTCATTATAATTTCATTGTTCATTATCTAAAATTTTACAAAATTTTAAACGTTATCTCAAATGGATCAAAGATCGATGGGAAAAGTCTGCACTTGTGCCCTGATTTTTATTATTGGGGTTATTTTTACGAAATTTTGAGCAACAATTATATAAATGATTTTCATAACAATTGAATTAGTTCATAAAAATAATGTAATGAATCGATAATCCTCTTCAATTTCCGTCCCTCTATTTGATTTTTTCCCCAAAAAATATTTCTGATTTCTAACTTTTGAATTTGAAAATAAATCTCTACAGTATAAAATTTATCTCATGTACTAAAAATTCTATTTTTGCAGTTCAAAATGCAATCCTTTGGTTTGAAGTGAAGTTATTTTATTTAAAATTCATACTCTTTATTTGACAAATAATCTGCTGCAGTTGATCATTGAAATTCTTTGCTCGGAATTTGTCTCTTTGGATTCAATTTATTTATTCTTGAAGATTTATTATTATTTGAGTTGATATCCAATTATAATAAGTTTGGTTAGAAGTTGAACTATTTCTCGGAAAATTCCCTTTCTTCCTGGTTGAAAATTATCGTTCTCAACTAAAACTTTAGATAATAATTCCTTTTGAGTTGAATTTCGGATGTTTGCTAGAAATTTTTTTTTTTTCGGAAATATCAATTATCTTGGTTAAACTTCTATATCTCCGGGCTGCGAATACGAGTGCTTTCAAAAAAATTTATTTTTGGTTTGGAAATTTCATATTTTGAAAAAATGTCTTGTTTTTCGCAAGTGCTTTCTTTTGGTGTAAATTTTATCTTTTTTGGATTAAATGCAATCATCTGGATTAAAAGTAATCTTTTCATATAGAAAACCTTTCATCTTGGTAGAAATTCTAAATTATATAGTTTCAAATTTACTCTTTGGACAAAAGTTCAATTATTTCATTGGAAAGTCATTATTTCTAATTAAAGAATAATCTATTGCAGTTGAACATTGAACTACTTTATTAAAAATTTGTATTTTTCGGTTTGAATCAAATTATTTTGGATTAAAAATCAAAATCTTATTTCATAAAAAAATCATTATTTTTCCAAGACTTATTGTTCGAATTGACATTTAACTATTTTGATGGTGGTTGCAAATGTAACATTTTCTAAGAAATTTCATAGGTTTTTTTTCAAATTCAAAATTAATTTTCCTTACTGGAAATCTGATTAACTCATTTATAGCTAAAGCGTGATCCTCTTAGTTGAAATTGTTATCTTTCGTTAGGGATTTATATTCTGTTATGAAAATTAAATATCCCGGTTGATTGTTTATATTTTCACACAGAAAATAGAACTCTTTTATAGAAAATTCGTCTTCCTGGTTCAAAAATTCCATATTTTGGATGAAATGTCTTTTCGTTTGCAAATGCAGGTTTTCTGGTGGAAATCGAATCTTTATTGGGTAAAATGGAACTATTTGAATGGAAATCAATTTTTTTCCTGCAAAAAAACCGATCATCCTGGAAGAAAATTCAAACTTTGTAGTTGGAAATTGATCCTCTTTGATCGAAAGATAATCTATAGTAGTTTGGCATTGAACTACTTTGTTGAAAATTCGTTTTTCTTATATTGAATTCAATATTCATTCAATTGAATATCAGAATATTCTTCGATAGAGAAATTATTTATCACACCTAGATTTGTTAATTGAGTTGATATTAAACTATTACAATATTGGTTGTGAAAGTTAATTAAAAATCTTTCCTTTTTCGTTTGAAAAAAAATTTCTATACGATTATATCTTTTTAACTAATATTTTCGATGTAATGAATTTTGAATGAAAAGTGATCTGTTCATGCAAAAATTTGAATCTTGTGAAAAATTCATATTTTTTGAAAAAAATTATCCCAGTTGAAAATTTATCTTTTCAGGTTCGAAATACAACTACTTTATAACACATTCGTCTTTCTAGCTTAAAAACAAAATATTTCGGATGAAATGTTGTCATTTTCCTGCAAATTTATTTGTTATTGTTCACATTTTTGTGCAAAACGTGCGCACGTAATTAGCTAGTAATAAATAAATATATGTAAAATAACGAAATATGTTGGTATATAAATGCCAGAATTCGAATATTTACGCTGCTTGTAATAATCAAAAGTATAAACATTATATTGTTAATAATACTATTGTTTTCAGAAGGAATTAAATATTTTCCATTCCAAGCATATTCAAATAAATTCAAATTTTCGTCCCTGCCAAATTAATTACAATAAGGATCCATAAATATCCTTTCACTTCCTAAATCAATCGTTTATGTCTAGGTAAATTTCTTTTATCGAAATAATTTATTCAAATGTTCCCCATGCTTTGATTTCTCTGTAGAATAAAGTATTATAGAAGCCTTATTCTCAAGCTTCATTTCCGCATTTTATCAGGTTTATTGAACTATTCGTTATTCGAATGGAAGAATTATAATAAGTGAATGTAAGTATAATTTGGGAATTCCGCGTGACAGATGTCGAGTGGTCATCCATTTCGATACAAGAAATAGTTTCAGAGTAAAATCTAATGATCTTCTTCAAAATCGTCATCAAAGTTATTTGTATTTATTTAATATTATATATCCGAAATTCAAGGTGACAAAAAAATTACTTCAAAAAGTCATGCTAAAAGTGAAGAGTGTGAGGAGATGTTTTACAATTTCTTTCCCCACATTCTCTAACTTATCCAATCCGTATTTACCTTTTCTTCATAAAGCTTTCGAAACGAATACAAAGTGCAGTCATCTTGAATATAAAATCAGTCAAAAGTGTTGACTCCATCAATCAGTCAATCAGTGTGACGCTAGAATCGCGTTTTTACAGTTTTGAGAGAGTTACATAAAGATTCATCTCAGAGAGATGCCGCACTGTTGTCACTTTCTAGGGTGAGAGATGTCAAAAATGTGCCAATCTTTTCAGGACAGATGGCGCGGCAGAGATGGAAGATAGAAAAAGAAGTCTTCAAAACCGAAATCCCTTACAAGAATGATGTTAACAAATTTAATTTATAGTAATGAAGTTTACATTTTTCTTTTTAGAAGAAACTTCTGATACTTTTGATACTTCCGAAGGTAAAAACAATAATTTGTTTATGTAGAAAACCAAATAGAACAGTAATTTAAATTACCAGAGGCGTAGCCACAGGGGGGGTCTGGGTGACAACACCCCCCCCCCCTCAAATGATGTTGGGGGGACATGATATCAATTATCATGCAGGAATTCAAACGGAACGGATTGTTTTTCTTAGCAAATATGGCCATTCACGGAAAACGAAAAACAGGGTACCCACTAAATGCGGCGATGATCCCGCCACCTATCCACTAGCTCTCAGCCAAAATTAGCCAATCAATGAAACTTTCATCTAGCCAATGTTTCAGCCAAAATTTTACAGTTTTTTAAAAACATACGTAATCAAGAAAATATTCGATTTTGCGTAATACTGCGTTCAAATCGAATTGATGAACATCAAGATATTATTATCTACAAACCTAGTAGTTGAGACAGAGATTACAGTAGAAAATGACGCGGGAAAATTCAAACTTGTTTCACACGCTGTCAACCACGATTTCGCTATCATTATTTCAAGATTGTTGT
>WSXT02179103.1:0-20235 GCA_011762715.2 Neuroterus valhalla | reverse complement strand
AGTTTGGATGACTGAAATTTGAATAAGAAGTAATGCTTTCTCAACAAAAAAATAATCCATTTTCAATCCGAACTATTAAACTTCACGCAGAAAAGATCGATTTCCTTGAAAAAAATGAGTTGAGGAACAAATCTGGAAGATAAAATTTTCGACCAGAAAGTTGCATATCAAATTAGGATTTATGGATGACCAGTCGAAAAAAATGAATTTCTACTAAAAAAAAAATTATCAGGAGAATACATTCATTTCCAAGGAAATAGTAGGATCATCAACCCCTAAAGATTGGTCTTCAGTGAAAGAGTAGAACTTTCTAACAATATAGAATGATGAACTTCAGAACAAAACATTTGTTTTCTTGTAACCTCAGAATATGAATTCGTATCCTCGAATGTCAGTTTTCAACTGAATACTGGATTTCGAACGAAATATATGTATTCCCCAATAAATAGTTCGGTTTTCAATATGGAAGATACATTGTTACAAGATTTTGAAATTTCCAAACAGAGGAATGAATTTTCGACCAAAATGGTGGGTGTTTAACATAAAAAAATAAATAAACGAGATGTTTCGGGTTCCGATCGTATTAAAAGCTCTAAATTTTGCCGATGCTCGCAAACGTTCCTGTTCGCATGTTGAACATTCATCGCTATGGTTGAAAATTCATTCCCCCTGTTGAAAATTTCAAAATCTTGTAACAATTTGTTTTCCATGTAATGAAAACCGAACTATTTATCCGGAAAAAAGTATATTTCGTTCAAAATCCATTCATCCAGGTGAAAACTGATGTTCGTGGATTAGGATTCATATTTTGCAGGCACAAGGAAAATAATTTTTGCTTCCAGAGTCCGTCATTCTGTATTGTTATATTTATAATTTATATTTCTATGAATTATTCATTTATATTATTATTATTATTTTTGGCATTTGAAGACGAAAACTTATGTAGTTGAGTCAATTTGGGTTTGGGAATTGATTGCGCGGATTCTAATCAAACGGAAAACATTATGATAGCCTAAAAATGAGGTGAGTTGTTATGGGTATAAGGATACTGATCTGAAATTCCAGCCACTCTAATGTTCTCCATTAAATTCAGTCGTCGTTCATGAACAATATTCCTCAGTTTAAAATTGGAGGAACGATGTCTACACCAGATTTCTTGTCAGATAATAAAAGAAAACTGAGTCACAACAACTATTTCAATATAAATATCACAAGTACTTCCTCACTCTCATTGGAATCATTAGGATTGATTTTAAAAATTTTGATTCACTTCCAAGAAGTATGATCCTGTTCGGAATTTCTATAAATTCAGTCGGTTATCAAGTTTTAAGGCGGAAGCATGAGACACCCTCTACATTGGAAGTTTCATGTTACATCATATCTATACCTTGACCCTGTCATGTAATGAAAAAGCGCACAAATATTCGATATCAAGGAACCTCCAAAACGCTCTAAAAGTTCAAGTATGTCTGCCATATTCCGGCAAATTACCTTGGCGATTTTCCTAAGCGGAGCTGGCAGATTGTGCTGAAATGCTCCCTTTAAGGATTTTCTTTGTCTTCCCCCGATCAGGAATCACGGCAGTTACTGATCGCTCACCTTCACTTCCATTTTTTGTCGAAGTACGTGTATATGTTCGCATTCTTATAATTTTACGAAATAGAGACTATGAGCCCTTTCGATTCATAACCTCAATTTTAATCACGTGGTAGACATTTATTTTGCAAAATTAGAAAGGATGGTTTGTCGCATATCATGCACGGAAAGGGAAATGGTACGTCTGCGCGCCCCACACACACCCCACTGAGCCGAGTTCTCAGACCGTTTTCAAACCGTCATCCCCCTCGGAGTCCTAGGGCTCGGGTTCGGCGGATCGTCCGCCGATCACTTGGGCGCGTGAACGAACGAGTTGACTTGCCGCGCCACACGCCGAGAAAACGGGCATTCAGGCGTCCGCGCATCAGAGCAGACGACCGTCTCAGTGCGGAGCGCGCAGACGCCCCATTCCCCTTTCCGTGTGAGATGGAAAGATTGGCCAATTCTAAGTTTTTTGTATTCCGCATTCATATTCCTAAGCTTCTTGACGTTTCGATCCGCCATTATAATTCTACATGAAATCAAGCCTGTTTCTGCCCTTTACCATTCCAATTGAGAACTGCTCTTATTCTTTCTTGAAATGTGGCCCTAATATGATTTTCTGTTAGGCAAGCCTTTACCCTGAACCTATATTTATTTGATTATATAAACCATTGTAATTTTGATGATGTAGTTTGATTGAAGTAAAAAATCTTTTATCAATAAGACTATCGCAATGAGCTTGACAATGGCTAGTGGCTGGCAGCCTAGATTTCAGAAAATATGAGCTTACTAATGAATGTATTCTCAATATTTATTGATTCTTCCGCAGGTCTAATAATGCTCTTGACCATATTTGCAATGATTAAAGAATATGATTAAGAAGAGAAAATTTATCAGCTTGCTCTAAACATAGTTTCTAATCTCTACTTATTCCGTAGATTCAATACTTCAAAATATTGTCATTCCAAAGATATGTGGCTATTCACAATGCAATGCAGCGTGTAATAGGACTATCTCGCTTTGAAAACTGTACGTCTGCTAGGAAATGTTACCAAATCTTGTTGCTGTTATCGAAAATACATTTTATCTTTTTACATTCTCATTCTGAATGAGAAGGTATTGGTTTTGTGTGAAAATTGACTTTCGCGGAATTGATGAAATCTCCACGTTTTGAGACCCCCTGAGTCAGAAAAAATGGTTTTTACGGATGTGTCTGTCTGTCTGTCTTGTCTGTAGTCTAGAACCTGTGTACTCGATAACTTTCGAAAGAATGATCGGATTGGATTGCCCTCTGGCACACATTTTGAGGGACCAAAAAGTCAGGTCGAGTTCGTTAACCAGCTATTTTGGATGAAAAATCAAAGAGGGGGAATATTCCGAGCATTTTTTGGACTTTATTTCCAAGACTCAAAAATTGGAAGTACGGTTTATTGTAGTAGATAAAAAGTGAAATAATTTATCCTAATTATTTTTTTTGATGAACAAAATTGTCAGAGTTGTGGCAATTTCAAAATTCAAAAATATAAAAGAAAATGAGAATTTTCAGCCAAATAACGCAAGATTGAAAAGAAAGTCAGAGAGCAAAAATTTTTTTTCATGGAGTCTCTAAGAGATAGTGAATACGACTTTTCGAATTTTCTCAAAAAATCGGAAATTCCATTTTTTATCGCACAAAAAATAATTAAAAATATTCTGTGAACTTGATAACATTCGAAAGAATGATTACATTCGATCGTACTTTGACATCCATTTTCAGGAACCAGAGGTACAAGTCGAGTCCGTAAACCAGCTGTTTGGGATCAAAAATAAAAGAGGAGGAGCATTTAAAAATTTTTTTGGTCTTTTTTTCAGGATCAAAAAATTGTAAGTACAGTTTCTTGTTGTAGGTAAAAAGTGGAAAAATGCACCCGAATGATTTTTTTTAAATTAAAACAAAATTGTCATAGCTGTGGCATTTTCAAAATAGGAAAATATAGAAGCAAATGGGAATTTTTAGCCAAATAACGCGAGATTGAAAAGACAGTCAGAGAACAAAAATGTTTCTTCATGGGAGCCCTGCAAGATTGTGAATACAATTTTTTGAATTTTCTCGAAAACTCCAAAATCCCATTCTTGATCGCACAAAAGATAATGAAAAATAATCTGTGAACTCGATATCTTCCGAAAGAATGATCATATTCGATCTTGCTTTATTACCCATTTGGAGGAACCAAAAAGACAAGTCGAGTTCGTTACCCAGCTATTTCGGATGAAAAATCGAAGAGGGGGGCATTCTGAAAATTTTTTGGAATATTTTTCGCCAAGACTCAAGAATTGTAAGTACGGTTCTTTGTATTACGTAAAAAGTTAAACAAATTATCCTGATGATTTTTTCGGATAAAAACAAAATTGTCAGAGTTGTGACATCTTCAAAATCCGGGAATATAAACGAAAATGGGCATTTTTACGCAAACAATGCAAGATATGAAAAAAATTTGGAATGAAATGTTCATTTCGGGAGCCCTCCAGTGTGATCTTCACAACTTTTCAAAATTTCTCAAAAAATCGAAAATTCAAATTTTGGTAGCACAAAAATAGTGAGAAATAGGAAGATTCATTTTTTGGTCAAACTATTTAAGGTACGGGAAAATGTAAATGAACTAAAATTGTACACCAAAGAGAGATCCACAAATTTTCTAGAATCAACTTCTTGATAGGACAAGTAGTTTTTGCTTCATTCATAAAAAAGCATACAAAAAATGAAAAAATGAACTTTTGGACAATCGACACGAGCTTTGGAAGAATCATATCGACGCAAACTGAAATAATAAAATTTTTGAAAAAATGACTAAGGCTGACGCAGAAGATTGATAGAGAAAAGTTCAGCGCACCGATCATAAAAGGGCGTCTCCGCGTGAAATTCGGTAAAAGGATTGTCACCTTTTTCGAAATTCTCCCACTTTTTGTTTCTGAAAACTACACAATTTGTGAAGAAAATTAGGCAACAAAACTGCTCCGCCGTTTTGGACAAACTTCATTCAAGTGCGCAGAACAAGACACGTGATGAGAATGTATTCGTTAAAGCCGGAGAGGATTTAACAAAAGAGGATTCGCACTCATCAAATTACAGTCTTTTGGTTTCACAAGCTTTTTATACAACTGTAGGGAGGTATAAAAGCTGAGCGCGTAGCGCGAGGTAAATTTATAACCGATCGCGGAGCTCGAGGTGAGATTACCATCGAGCGCGAAGCTCGAGATCCGAAAGCCGCGGGCCATAGGCACGCTCAGAGCTGCGAGCGAAGCGTGCCGCGTGCAAAGCACGCGATGAGAATGTACCTGCGTAGTGGGCAGATTTTTTATTAGTTGAACATCACCCAACATACAAGGTTAAAGAAGTTTATCCCGTTTATGAGCATGTTTTTCACAAAATTGATTATCTCTACTTCTGTCCTATACTAGATTCATTTTTTTCTTATTGCCACATAGAGTTCTTTGTAGACTTCCAATGATAATATTAGCATACAATGGAACTAATGAGCTAAAGATGTGTGTGTGTGTGTACACGTCATCAAAATACTTTTAGATCTATCATATTGTTATCAGAAAGTTGCGGTAATCATTTTTTATGTTCTTCAGTTACTCAACGAAAGCGGTTTTGAAAATGAATAAAATTCAGAAGCATCCTCTCCCTTTCTCTGTTGATGGAAAGTATAATCGTCGTTTTTTTTACTTTCACGATACTGAGTGTACGGAGTTTGAGAAATAAGCAATATATGCATTTGCTTTTACTGAAATTAATAATCTGTACAATATGGAATATGAAGAACCTGTTCGTATAAAAATATATTCCGAAAATTCCATCATGTTCTTTATTGAAAGAAACAAGGAGCAAAATTTCTCCTTAAATCAATTATTCGCAACAAATTGGGTATTTAAAGCTTGAAAATAAAAAAAACGTTATGTTAAAGATCTCTTTCGAAGGACTCGTCTCTTCCTGTGAGAGCCTCTTCTCATAAAACGTATACTTCTAAGCCTAAATTTACGGAGTTTTTTCATCAATATACACTTACCACTGCGAATGAAAAAAACTGCTGACACAAAAAACCAGGCATTGAGAACTTTCATATCTCACGACTCATGAAAACTGATGTATAACAAACTCGGTGATCACAGTGTCAATATTATTGGTTCT
Source organism: Neuroterus valhalla (assembly GCA_011762715.2). NCBI lineage: Eukaryota > Metazoa > Arthropoda > Insecta > Hymenoptera > Cynipidae > Neuroterus > Neuroterus valhalla. Next base: position 14,486 of record WSXT02179103.1, on the reverse strand, counting down.
ACGAGATGTTACCAAATATATATGCTATTACCAATCTCATCCCTCCTCCGAAATATTCCAAGAAAATTTGAGCAAACAGTAGATCTTTAATTATCCTCGTGTTATCTGATTTACAATCTCCTAAAAATCATAAGAAGTTTAAAGACTTTTTTCTCCATTTCTTATCTTCATTATAGTCGTGAACTACATTTTTTTTCATCGCTTCTCTGATGTGGAAAAAATTTTCCAGAAGCCGTTTAAAAAAATTTGATATAAGTTGGCTATAACAGCTTTTCGGTAAATTTATTATTTATTCAGAAAATTGATTTGATCGGAAATGGAACGATTGAAAAAGTCGAAGGGAACGCACTTTTTTCCTTGTAATTGTAAGAATCCAGACAGTTGTCTGTACGGTCCAGAATATAGAAGTTTTTGAAATGAATTGCTTGTGACAATTCTGTATTTCCGACGTTAATAAAATTATTTGTAACGGTTACTGAAAAAATGTTCTCCTTGTACGTTTTGTAGATATTTCAATAAGATTAGGTATGCAAGTAATTTTGATACCTCTCAAAAATTAATCTGTATTCGAGAAACTATTCACTTTTTTTCGAAATTTCGAGGAATAATGAGTAATCTCTTCTCTTATTTTCACATTCATCGCCTATCCTGGCTGTAGACCAATACAACCTGATGGAAAAAAAACAATGAATACTTCCGTAAATTAGACAAAACCACCAGTTTATGTAGCACCAATAGCAGTGAATGCAAATCATGCAAATTTTAGTGGAAAGTCGAGAATTCCACAAAATGTTATAAGATAGCAAGAAGTCATGTTAAAAATCGATGAATAATTTTTCTAATTTTGTTCTCCATAATTTGTTGGACACGATGAATGATATTTATCATATGATTCCCCGATGTATGTAATTTCGAGTTTTAGAATATAATATTTGATGTTGAATAACAACACAATCAGAAGGACTTTATCATCATTATTACGAGCAAGCGGTGTCATTTAAGTCCCATAGCACTGCGGTTTTTATTCCTAAATCCTTGAAGAATCGGAGGAGTTTGATGCGAGTCCATACTACCTTCGTTGAAATTTGTTCATGCGCATAACTAAATTCAAGCCTATCAAAACTAGAGCTTGACCTGGTGACCAAACGTTGGTCGAGCCCGAAGAAAATGCTTGATCTAGCTAGAACCTGCGTTGCTCATCAGCGCTCAGGTAAGTGACTTTTCGGAATTTATGTTTGGTCGTGTTTTCAGCACGGTGAATCAATGCCGAGCAGAAGTTTTAACGCTAAGGGAAGATATGAGCAATCTATGCTATCAAATGTCCACAACCAATCTCTTCTGTTGGTATCCAGCTGCGCTCAGGATTCCTAATTTCTCGCAGTTTTAAACTTTTCCAACCACATGTTTAGGCAGATACGAGTCTTCCAAATGTGAAATCAAATCTGTCTGCAAGCGATAGAAATATTAGATATTCAGGGATTCTTAAAGTGATTTGAGTTGAAAGTTACGATGTTAGGGAGTATTTTGTGAGAAGGTGGAATATAGACACATAAAACTCTGAAAGTGTACACAAGAACTAAAGATCGTATTCTATTTATTATAATTCATCAAATAACGGAATGTCGAGTAAGTTTCCAGTTGATAATGTGATCTTGAAAACACACTCATCGTCGAATGACAAGTGCTTCCATTGTTCCGGATCCCCGTAAGAAAATTTATGATTGAGAGCATGAGACATTTTTAAAAGCAGGATACAATTGAAAGTACAACAAACATGAAGCTTAGCGATACTCACTTTGCGCTCCGGAAATGGTCTTGATATTTCAGATGAGTTCGAGTGTGTTTGGTCTACGTCAGGTCACAAAAATGCAGGGCGGCATCTGACACTTTTTGTGGGAAAATCTCCACTAGCCCTTCGGCCGAGCTCAAATTCAAAAAAACTATGGGAAGAGCAGAATCTCTGTGTTGATCATTGTCACACTCTCTAAAGACCCGTGGCCACATTCGAACTTTGGGGACCACAACAAGCATGATCCACAAGGAACGAATGTGTGAGTGGGACTTACCGAACGGCACCTACCCACTAAACTTTAAACTCCATTTTTCCCTGCTAACCCACTTCCCCGGAACCGCTTATCGCATTACTTCAGGGGAATGGGAATAAAGCCAGTACGCCGAGCTTTAGCTTTCCTCCGCGCATCCAGCTTGGATTACAGACTCTCTTCGTTAATCCTCATCCACCCCAACACGCACGCATTAACCTCAGCAGCGCAGTTGATGCACTCGGGCTCGTCGGCCTTTGACGTGTTCGGACCCTCAAGGATTAGGCTCACTATCTCTAAGATGTTCCTCTCTCTTCTTAAGCACCAGTACATTTTCTGTGTATTGTGCTTTAGCACAGTACACGGCTTCAAACTGCCTACCAACCTTACCGTCCACCTTCCTCTTGAATCGGCTTTCCATTCCTCTTTCCATCGCTGAAATGCAGAAACTCTTGCACGAACAGCAGTGCCAATATCTACATTTTGCTGCTACGCCAAATGGACCTCTTCCCTCTCGGCTGCAAGAAGGTTGATCGAAATACATCCCGCAATGACCAAAACAGCCGGAACGAACACTGACCTATAGGCGAAAGTGATTCTGAGCGCAGCTTCACACTGAACCCTTAAAAGCTCATTCCTTCCGGCAATAACGACGTCTGCCCACACTTCTGCTCTATAAAACATTACGGAGTTCGTAAAGCTCATTAGTGTTCTCCTTTTAAAGCTTTTTGGGCCTGCGATGTTGAGCATGAGTCTAGATAACATTCCATAGTCTCAGCTTTACCCGCAGCCTTAGAAGTCTGGATCCCGAAAGCGAGCTTCTCGTAAATCCATGTACCCAGGTACTTCAGCACATTCACGGCCTCAATGTCAGGCCCGGCAATATTTGCTCTAAATGGTTTGCTGAAGTACCTCTGCCTGGTGAGAACGACAAGTTCAGTCTTCTTGTTGGCAAGCTGTAGACAGTGGTTATGAAGCCATTTTTCAACTCTTCTTTTTTTCAACTCATTTTTCATTTTTTTTTTCAACTCATTTTTCCAGCCATTTTTCAACTCATCCAATGAGCTTCACTCCTTCCGGAAGATCAATACGCAGACCGTCATCATCGACCACGTTCCACATATCGGGTCTCAGAATTGACCCCTGAGCAACTTCCGACGTGCTGTCAACTCGGCGCGTCCCTTCAGATGTTTCGGAGGTGAGCTGCCTGTCACTGAGGTAGTTGCCGATAATACGCTGCAGATAATCTGGTATTCCGAATTTTTCCCCGAGTGATTTAAGGATATTAACCCATCGTAATGAATTGAAGGCATTCTTGACATCAAACGTGACCATGATGCACACACTCCTTGATCTACGGTTGCTGCTCCAAGCTATTTCCGCTTCGTGAAGTGCCTTTTGAATCGCTCAAATCGTAGACCTTCACTGCCTTAAACCATGCTGATTCTTGGCTCAGCCTCCCGCTCTCTGAATGGCCATTCCTAACCTGGCCTGCAGAAGAGTCTCGAAGAGCTTCCCAATCACATTAAGCATACAAAGAGGTCTGCATGAGGATGCCGTGATTGGGGCCCCCTTACCCTTGTCCAGAAAAACAAGCCCCTGGTTCTTCGACCGCGCACAAACAACTCCAGTTGTGAAACAAGAGTTGAACAAGTTAAGCAGCAAGCGAGGAAACTCACTTGCCACCAACCTGATCACTTCTCATGGGATAACATCAGGGCCCGGTGCCTTACCACACGGAATCTTAGAGGCTGCCAACCACAGTTCCTCTAGACCTAACGAGGCCATCGTAATATCCCAGATGGTTTCTTAATAGCCTCTCCGCCTAAAGGTAGTTGAGGTTCCCGAGTTCAAGATGGTAAGTTCCAACGTAGCAGCCATATGTGTAACCTCCCGACTCCTTGAATTTGTCCATGCTATGCCCCATTCGAAGGACTTAGCATTAAAATCGCCGGAAACGATGAAATCGCCGGTGACATTGGAGCAAAAGTCTTCGATTTCCTCCATCTTCCTTCTAAAAGTCGATATTCCCTCGTTCCGCGAAAGATAACAGCTCACTATAGTAAGCGAACCGCTTGAAATCCAGACGAATCCGCAACCGCTTCCATGAGAATTAACTGGAAACTTGGCGTTATGAATAATCCAAATAGCCGCAGTGCTACTATTATCAGGAAACCAGTTGGGTCTTCTCCTGTTGACGTACTGCTGGCTGATGATGTAAATGTCAGCCCTTTTTTCAGCTGATAGCTGACACATAAGGTTGTGAACCAGCCATCAGCGCTCAAGATTTCTTCGGAGGATCACCGCCATCTGCGGCTCGTTATACTCCCGACTTGAAGAGTAAGTCTCACTAATGATTTAGTAGGCCCTAGAATATGATTAGTAATTCCAATTAATTGAAGTAGTAATCCCTACTATCAAAGCTAGTTTTAAGTTCCTACAACCAAAAGAAGGATTGATCATTCATCAAAAATCCATTTTCTTCGAAGGGAGTAAAAAATTTCGAATCGTTCCTTCAGAAGCAAGGAACTCTATCGTAAATTGAAATGACTTATTTAGGCGATACATCAGATTCCATAGATTTCACTTGAGTAAGCGTATCTCGTTCTCTTCATAAAACATGTAAATTCAGATTGACACCAATGAGGAAAGATTGTTGCAATGCAATAGAAGAGTTGGTAGAAAACTTCTACCCCGTTTTCACGTGGATTTGATGTTAAAATTCCCTGGTAATATTTATCGAAGTATCATTAGAATATGAAAACCAAATAAAATCTCTGAAGCTTTGTATTTAACAAGTCAACTAATTTTTCGTTTCTTTGAAGTTTCTTAGAGTGGTCTTCTAATCTACATATTCCCAGCAGATCCTGAACTTCTGGGATATCAAGATATTTGAATTATGTGATTGACCATTCCAGAACTTCCAAAATACTCAACATGGCGATAATTGTAAACATGACGCGATATTGCGGTAGGATTGCTAACAGCACTGCTCCCGTTTGACATAATTCAGTCAATATCTTCAAGGAGCCTAACTTATTAACCCTCACTACTTTTATTTGTCAGAGAAATAGATTAGTAGTAAATGTGACTACAATTGCATCCTGAATAATGGCGAGCTTTGGGCTTGGCAATCAACGGCTTTGGATTGACAACATGAGTACTGGAAAGTGAGCAGTAAGAATAGTATGCGTTTAACATCGGGATACATGTCTACGGTACCCCATGTCATTTTTAATTGTTTGTTTCATAGTTTCGATTGTAACTAACATGAACAACTTAGGTGTAGGTGTAGTAACAGCGATAAGTTGACGCATAAATCTGGTTAGTTGGTTTCATCACCCAATTACTCATCGCAGCTGATACTATCCCTACTCCTAACTATAGCTGGTTTTTCGACTGTCGGGTTTGCATAGGGACACCCGATATCATCGAGTGCACGCAAAGGAAACATCACCTCAAGAAAACTCATCTCACCCACACAAGCGCAAGTCGCACTCGAGATGGCTTAGCGTTCGTGATTCCGCACCATTTGAGATTCACTGCGCAGCTACCACCGACGGTTATCAAGAAGCATGCCTTATAGAGTTTCCCTCATCCTTTACTTCTAGAATTATTCTCCTATCACTCCGAAGTTGCCTTTGAATGTCAGCTAAGATGATCGATTTCATCTGAGAAGAATCAATTAATATTTGAGGGTGTCGCAAAGACTCTGAAGTTTTACATTAAATAAAGGTGAGAAAAAGCCAGCTTTTTGTAAATCCAATATTCGGAAGTGATAATATGTTATGAAGTATCCTGTGCTTCAGTAGGTTGTTACAAATCCATCGGAGAAGCAGAATCGATCATGGATTGATTTTAAACCACTCTGAAGGGCCCTCAAAGAACACCCTATAAGTGCCAAATTTTGATTGTACGAAATGTTACGGTGTATTAACGTTCTTCACAAGTTTTTTCTTTATGATTAATCATTATTTTGAGAATAAATAGTCACTTCCTGAATAATCTTGGATTGTTCAAACAATTTAAAGTTGTTGAAACTTTTTTTATGAGCAAACAAGCTTTCTTTTCTCTCTTAATATAGTTTTTGGTCATTAGCTGCCATATCACAGACAAGTTTTGATTGCTTTGCTTTATGAAACTCTGCATATAACATTGCGTATCAAAATTATAAATTTTATGCGGATAGTAGATGGCCCCTTACAAAAGTCATATGAAAAATTGAAACACGCGTGTAGAAGAAAACATGGTTCTCTTAGCAACCAGATGGCCGATTGGATTATGTTTATGCAATGGCATGACATAAGAACCATAGAGGAAGACGAATAGTTTTCGATTTTGCAAAAGCAAAAAGGATGACTAGGCTGCATGAGAGGAATCGATGTGGAATCGGATCAGCAGGAAGACTTGAAAAAAATACGTCCTCGGCAGGATATTCCGGAAATGATTAGGAACATAAAATTACATAAATTATATGAGTAGGAAATTTTTTTCTCAGTTCATTTGATTGATGACGTTCAATTTGAAATAGATATAGGTATCAATAAAAAGAACCCTGCTTGGAGATGACCTTGCTGAACTTCTATCTTCCTAAAGTATAAGTAGTGAATTTATTATTACTTCGAAACTGGCTTCAGCATTAGAGAAATGTGAACTGAGTGTCAGAAATACTAAGCATTCTATTGCATACACCATAATCCAAAAGAATTGGCCTTTTGATGAACCGTCTCTTGCACGAGATGATCTGAAGAGTTCGGGGGGAAGCAGTCGCGGCGCCCCGTTATCGCCGAGTACAAAGCATGTTCACGTTTTAGCTCACTAGATGATGGTCCCACGGCCGTTGATAGCTATGCCCGAAACCCCTATTCTCTGAGTCGCCAGTGTATTTCAATGGCAGCTGCTGAAACATTGGGTCATAATATCAATAATCTTGTTATAAATCGATCAGTGATTCTGCTAAGTCGTCAACTTTTGCGTGAGAACAACACCACTGGGATGAAAAATTGCTTCTCCACTGGATGTGAAACAAAAATTTCGACAGATTACCCATCATGGTGACAAGCAATAAGACTAGGAAGCTTCTAAGCGTTTCAAAACTATCTTATGGAACTGGATGAAATAAAGCTGATGCTGTATATGAATTACTTGATGTGAGGACTCTGATAGACACCACTACATTCACGAGATTATATCGTGATATGCGTTCAAAGGAAATATTGGAGCAGTATCAGGAGCAAGATGTTCCAGCAAGTATTATACATCTTGCAATGAAGTGTTTGCGGAACCCTTGATGCAGGTTAAGTTATACGTAATTACTCGAGATAACCTACATTTTCATTGGAAGTGTACCACTTGCGCAGAAGGAATTTCTGATCTCCCAGAGCTAGGCACAAGCATACATACATCATGCTAGGTGGATGGGTTAAGCCGAATACTGTGTAAGCCTCAAATCAAGACCTTCCATTTCTTTCAAATCTTTTCTGCCAGGAAAATTGATCCGGGAATTTCCCATAGACCAGTTATACTCCCTATGATGCTACAAAACAGCTGATTATTGATCCGAAGGATGTTCCAAATTTTGTTAAGTAAAAGATTGGAACCAGCGAAAGATGTACGTTTGGCGATAATCGATACTCCAGATCTTTACAATTCGAGAAATAATTAACTGCTTTGTAAAATTTATTTTTTCTGTTTAAACATTGAACTGTATTTTGTAGCTTGAACACTAATTATTTGGTTAAGAATACTTTTCCCTTTGGCATCAAACTGATGGGCATATGACAAAACCACTGAACGCGTCTTCAAGTTGCGGATAGGGGGTCCCTGTGCCGAGGGTTTCTGCTGAATGTGGTTACGAAAACTAATAAGCAGTCGCGGACAATTGTCCAGGGATGGTCCCGAAGTAAAAACCCTCTCAGCTAAGGCGTAAACAGCCATGCTGAAAGCTGAATGGCACCTGGGTGTGGTGTCCTTTACGGTGCCTCCAGAATAACGGGCGACCTTCTGGAGCATACAGCCTTGCCCTTGCATGCGAGGCTCTGCGTGGGTAAACAATCCCCTCCCCAGCTACTCGTGGGGATAACGATGGAAACAAGCAACTCAAATCCAAATATTAACGCGGTTCAAAATGATCGAACGCGCAGAGCACCTGAAAATGGTTCGGCCATTATTGACGATCGTTCCAGCGTTCGGGGTGCTGAATTAGATGGAAACACAATGACGAACCGGCGAAACAATCGACGTTCTTTATTAACGGATGAACTCGATAATGACCTGCTTAGTTGCTATGATGCCAGTATTGTCCCTAACAATCCACAGAAAGTGTTGAAGAACCGTGCCGTGATACCTTGACGAACGAAAGATGTGCGCGGAACGCTTCCTCAACCACTTCAGGAAGAAGCACCAGACGAAAATCAGAAAGCTACAGTAAAAGCAACTGCTGGATCAAGGCATCCCTCAGGAGGAAATTTCGATTTCAGGATCAGAGATTTCAAAGAGAACCTTTAGCAGTATTATCAAGTATATTCCGTTGAAATAATTGTTCTCATCATCGATGTTCTTGGAGGTGTGACGCCTTCACTGGTGAGTAAACATAAAGCTGTACCCGTGAGCCAGAAATATGGGGTGACACTTGCTCGATGGATGTAGAGAACAATTATGCTTGGGTCACTCCGTGTACGTAAGACACGGATCATTTCTGGAATTTATACATCTTCTAATCCAGAGGCTTTGCATTCTTTCGAAGAAGGGAATAAAAAAATTTGTCTTTGCTTTTTTCCTGTGTTCTGAAAATTTCTGCCTCATATAATAATATTTGATGAATTATTTTCAAAAAGCAAGGCATTTTCGTTTTTTGGATATTTCCCTGCATTTTCCACAAGAACGACCTTCAGTCTCACGGCAAGGTACTTGTTCTATTCAGATTCAGAAAGAGCCAATTGTCTAGAATTCCCAGGAATTGCGATTTCTTCTCAAAATCTTCTTTAGAATGAAATGCTTGATGGGTCTAATGAATGGTTTAATATAATTTCAAAAAAAAGAGAAAGGGATGGAGACGATACAATATTTTTATAATAGCAATACTTGGGATATCCTAAACTTAAAAATCAACGGCTGTAAATGTTTTACACATTCAACGTTCCCTCAAAAAATTTCATAGGAATATCGTGAGAATGACTATGTTGACTATCTGCGAACCAAAAATCTGCTGCGTTGACCAATTCAACCATTTAAAACTTTCAAACATACTCATCAACGTCATGGGGACCAAATGAAAATTTCTTAATGAAAAAAATAAACACGAATCCCTTTGTAAAAGAAACCACCTTTCCTACTCCACTGGGATCCAAATTTAGACAACGCGTGGCAAAACTTGGAGAACTCGACCCCAAATATTGCTCGGTTGCGTGCGCTTAATAATATTTCAGTGCGCTTGGTCTAGAGAGCGAGTGGATAGCATGAAAGTTCCGTCGAACTTTGCTGGAGTTCACAATGCTTAAGAGTACTATAATTTTACGTAATGCCGAAAAATCTCTGAAGCATAAATGAACGAAATTCTTCTAGTCTCTAGACAGAAACTGGATTCCAAATCATGTTTAGGGGTCTTAAAGATGTTTCTCAAGCTTTTCTTGAGTACTCTAGGGACTGAAAGCTGTTCCAGAGCATTTTGCATCGAGGCTCGTTCCTCATATATTTCTATAGCCTTTCTGTGTGGAAGGGCGGGAAGATTCGAATGAGTCTTGTCAAGACTGTAGCAGTGGAATCGAGCAATTGAGATACTTTGATATATTCCTTTAGGTTCGCTATTACCATACAGGAGTCCCTTTGAGGGCATAGCTCCCAGGAGTTACATATGTACAAAAGAAATAAGGCAACAAGCGAATCAGCCTACTATTCTCTGTATTTTGTTATATTTGCCCTTGAACACCTTGTGACCTCCGAGATGGAAGCAGTTCAAGAATTTAAATAAATGTTCTCAACAGTTCTTCTTGTCTCATTAACACTCCATTACACGCGTACCTTAACACCGATTCACGCATCGTATCTGTAAGATACATGAGCGTCTATCAGGTGAAAATACACATTTCCACAAGAAAAATACATTCACAAGCTAAAACAACTTATGCTTATAAAAAGTGGAGGGTTAAGTTCGAAAATCAAACATTTTGGAATACCTTTATTCTAGCATGCACCGCATCTATGGGGTGAACAGTGACAAAGGACACCCCCAGTTTGGTTGAAAACTACAATGAAGGGAATTGACGAATAGACATTAATTTTGAAGTAGAAACGCAAGGAACCGACTTTTGGATGTTATTTAGATTTCCTCAAATGTTATGATGAGCGGCTCCCTTTTCAAATCTATTTCCAAAGGTCTTGTCACAATCTATTAGGATGGATAAAGTAGCTACGACTTGTTGTCCTTAGACATCCGCAAACCTACTGAATTTTCTGGTTTATCTTGCCTCTTGGTGACATTATTTCAGTTGGATGGGATGGAAACTGAAGCAGCGATACAAAAACTCTAATGTAGGTATATCTTGTATTCATTTCATATGCATGATACCCAACGAAGGGTTTCAGATAGGAGGATCTTAATGATACTGCTAAATTTGAAGCCGAGTACATTTTGCAATATATGAATAAATTCACCCTCTTGTCTTGCATATGGAGCATCGCTGATCTTCAACGCTTTAATCCCTATAAAAAGTTATGTACACCTTGAGGTATTTATAGTGGCGTCAAATGTGAATTACAAAATATCATACATCGGTTAGTACGTATTTACCTACAGTTAATCATGAGATGTCAAAAGTGCCGCAGTTAAAGCTGTCATTGTGTGTTGTATCGAAATTATCCTATCTAGTAAGTCGAATAATAATATACTTGGGAATATTACTTGATTGACTTCATTAAATAATTTCGATATTACGAAAAAGATTGAGTTGAACTGCAGCACTCTAAACATTTCAGGGGTAACTCTTGCAATATGCGTATGGACAAGTAAATAATATTTTATAATTTACATGTGGTGTCACTTTCCACACCTTAGGGTTTAATGAATACTTTATAGGGGTTTGAAATGTTGAAGATAAGCCCCGCTCCATTAGCAAAACAAAAGGCTGAAATCATGCATTTGTTGTGAGAAGTATTATGACTCCCATTTAGCAGTATCATCGAGATCATTCTATCCACAACCCTTTGTTGGGTATCATGCATATGATATAAATACAATATGTACCTCCATTGAAGTCTTCTCATCACTGCTTCACTTCCCATCGCTTCTAGCTGAGATAATGTCAGCAGAGGGCAAGAGAAACCAGAAGATTTAGTAGGTTTGCGAATTTTTAAAGAAAAACAAGCCATTGCTCCTATATCTATCTTTAAAGATAGTGACAGGATATTTGGATGGCTAAGTCCAGCAGATATTTTGTAACCATTTTATGACAGAACAAAGGGACGTGCAGGCCACTATATTGAAAACCAAGATGTGCAGTTAGTCGAACCTTTAGAGGAAAGGAGCAACCTATACAGATTACGTATGGCAAACAGTTTGCGTGACACGTACGGGAACCACACCACCACATCACGTCCAAATAAAACTGTCGCGCTGTTTCAACTATTCTACGGGGAGGCAACGTGACGAACGCAGCGTTCGTAGTGGGAAATAGAACAGGAGTGGAAACTGATGCCGTCCATAAGGATATTACAAGAAAATTCGAATACAGTGAAACCAGACAAAGACGACAGTCACATACAGAGGGAACAGTCAGAAAACAGAACCAGCGATGAAAGACGTCCACAAAGCATCACAAAAATTTTAGGTGTTAAGGCGTTGATTCGAATTTCCATTCTTGACCGTCACGTTTGGCACAGTATCCTCTCGTAAAATGGTTAAAACGGCACCACTGTTCCATTGGTACGTGATATGGTGGTGTGTTTCCTGTATAGATACCACGAATCCTTTCTGGCATATACCTTCCATGAAGTTCATCTCTTCATGGTAAAGGATCGAGCTTCTCATCCTCTACCCCTATATTCTTTTCCAGTATTGTGTCATGCACGGTCCATTCCTCTGCCAGATAATTCTCGAAACATGAATCTCTGATAAATCCATTCTCCTGCAAATCCACTTGATCAGCTAATGTTCCTTCCTTTTTGATGTCGTCATTTTAGTAGAACGCGACGTAAACTGAAACATATATATATATATGGTTTTTGATTTAGGTGTTTCTTGTATCCAATTCATAAGCAAAATATCTCAATAAGGGTGGCGAATATGGTGAATTTAAATCAATAACATTCCATTTTAACCGAAAAAGAGGGATTTTATAAAGAACACATGAATTTGGAATCATATTTGGCATTTTTTACCAAGGAATTTCAATTCCCAGCAGAAACAGATGCTTTTTCCAACGAAAAAGTCTTTTATCTGAATTCAAGCAATGGACAGAATTTGAATTTGGAAGTGAAGGAAATCTTTGAAGAAACAGTCTGATTCCAAAGCCAAAAAAGTAACCCTCAACACAATAGATGACTATTCAACCGCGAAGGTTGACTTTTTCACAAGATTTTTGAATTTCCAAAGAAAATCATATTTCTAAGCAAAACAGTTTACGTTTCTATTGACAATATTAAAGTCACCGACGACAGCAGCTGGGTGGTTATTCTCGATCCGTCAATACATCGGAAGTTAGAAAAATAAATTTAGAGCATGAACTTCGACTGCCCCGCGAAGAAATCAAAAATCAAATTCTAAACAAAAAACGCCTTCGATATATTGATCTGTAAGGATCCTAAGCCAAAGATAAAAATGGACTCCCTCATTTTTGGCTAGCGTAAGCGATTTACAATCAACCACTTTTGCAGGAATTCAGTGGGAGAGCTTTAACTAGACAACACAAATGGAAGGAGAATTGATGCGTCCCTATAAGCGAAGCGCTATGTTCAAAACTGAACGCAAGAAGGCACAAAATATTAGTGCGAAGTTTGCAGCAAAACATCTCTATACACAAAGGTTGGTTGCTTTAAAAAAGCATCAAGAAGTAAAACACGTTATCTTTAACACACTGCACTGATGTATAACCACCACATCGTTACAAGACGAACTTTGAACAACACCATATACTCTATATTGTGCCTGCCAAATTATCATCGCATGAAATTTAGAACTTCGAAGTAAAGTTTTTAACATCTCCAGTTCACCAGACACTTCAGTTAGGCCGTGGCTGATGATTTTACACCATAAAAGCCCATGGTTCAGCTGAAAGCTGTTTACAACCCAATCTTCTTACAAACAAACTTATTATCACATCCAATAGAATGTATTCATCTTCAACGAAATGACAGGAGAAGTATTGTTGAATATATTATTGGTGGATAATGGGATTCAGAAGAAAACCGATGAATATGTCTCAAGCTAATGTGTTATGACGACGAAAGAGTCATAGGGTCGCACGAATACATATCGCGAATAACTCAGTGGTTTTATTGCATTTCGTGAATTCACCCGCCAGATTTGGAGCTCCGTACGCAATTTTTGGTATATTCTTTTTTTGACAGATAAAACACTGAACGAATTGGAAAGGCATCTAAGATCATTTATTAAGCAAGGTGCAATGAGAGAAAACGTCACTTCCGCCTTCGCACTATGGGCCAAAGGGCCTGAAAATTTTCCATTAGATCTGGCGACCAGAGATTTTCCCCACGACTTTCTTTTACACCGGAAATATGATCTTCCAAAAAAATGTCCTCCATGACCACACTTCTAAGGCGAATATTGTATTAGATCAAACTTAGAATTCGTTCAAGATATTTCAAAAATATCATGTGAGAAACCTGGAATTTTCTTCTCGTTCAAATAGTTGCATCGAGGCTCTTTGATCGATAAATTAACAGAATTAATATGCATGTTCGCCGGCCGAGGTCATAAAATCGAAGTGACGTTTCCAGGCACGGGTAGTGGAAGAGGGGAATAAGCCAGGCAGCAGAACAAAAAGTTTGCAATTTTTGACAATAATTCTGAAAGAAAAAATAGAGCGGTCGCGGGACCGCCGACAGAAGCTCTGCTCTTTCGCGTTGAAATAAAATCATAAACTCGATTGTTATCCCATTCACCGCTTAGGAGAAAACAGCTATCATCTCACTTTATGCATACATGCACGCCAGTAAAAGAAACATTGTAGCAGGAAAAATAAAATTGATCGCAATTGGAGATTCAAATTCCAAAGAAGTTTAATTATTAAAGTTTGTCAGTTTCAAGTGTTATATATAGACATGAACTTTCAGAAGAATCACTTTCAGAATTATTCATTATGAATGCCTTTACTCGCGCGCAACGTGTAAGTCCCTGTCGCAGAGTCTACTGTACATGAACTACACCGGCCTTCAGAACGGGATAGAGGGAGAAAGAGATAGAAAGTGCGAGTGAGATAGGGCGGGGGG
>WSXT02179092.1:0-21462 GCA_011762715.2 Neuroterus valhalla | reverse complement strand
TCTGTTGGTCTGTATGTCCGTCCGTCCGGCCGTACGTCCGTAAACACGATAACTCACGAAAAAATGGACGGATCAAATCGACCTCTGACACACTTATTGATTGGTCTAAAAGAAAGGGCGAGTTCGTTAGCCAGCTATTTTGGATGAAAAATAAAAGAGGGGGAGCATTTTGAAAATTTGTTTGGACTTTTCTTTCAAAGACTCAAAAAGTTTAAATATGGTTTCTTATAGTACGGAAAAATTAGAACAATTTATTCGAATAATTTTTTTTTGATAAAGACAAAATTGTCAGAGTTGTTGCATTTTCAAAATTCAAAAATATAAAAGAAATTGAAAAGAAAGTCAGAAAGAAAAAATATTTCTTCTTGGGAGCCCTACAAGATCATTGATACGATTTTTCGAATTTTCTCAAAAAATCGAAAATTCTAATTTTGATATCACAAAAACTAATGAAAAATAATCTGTGAACTCGATAACTTCCAAAAGAGTAATCATATTCGATCGTGCTTTGGTAGCTATTTTGAGGGACCAAAAATACAAGTCGAGTTCATTAACCAGCTATTTTGGATGAAAAATCAAAGAGGGGAACATTTTGAAAAATTTTTTGAACTTTTTTTCCAAGACTCAAAAATTTCAAGTACAGCTTCTTGTAGTAGGTAAAAAGTGAAACAATTTATCCTCATGATTTTTTTATATAAAAGCAAAATTGTCAGAGTTGCGGCATTTTCAAAATTCAGAAATATAAATGAAAATGAGATTTTTCAGCCAAATAACACAAGAATAAAAAGAAAGTCAGAGAGAAAAAATGTTTCTTCTTGGGAGCCTTACAAGATCATTAATACGACTTTCTGAATTTTCTCGAAAATTCCAATGAAAAAATGAAAAATTCAAACTTTTACTGTACGGCCCTTAATGGAAAATGAGATTTTTTATTACATTCTCATCATTTATGATTGAAGAAGTATCAGCATCACCCGAAATTCCACATCTTTAATTTTCAACGGATCTCTACGTTTAAGGACCCCCTGGAGGCTGGAGTCGAAAATCATGTTTTGGCGATGGTGTCTATCTGTACGTCCGTCCGTCTGTAAACATGATAACTAACCAAAAAATGAACGGATTAAATCGGTCTTGGATACACTTGTTTGTATAATAAACAGTGCATTCGATTTCTCCTGTGAAGGTATCTTAGATTATAAATTTACATATGAAAAATACCGTCTAAAGTCGAGCGCGAAGCGCGAGTGCCACGATGAAAATGTGTACCTTAAAGCCAACAGAGCTTTGAGAAATGTAATCTTCATCTATACCTAATTACGTTCTAAATTAAGAATATGAGGTTGCATTGGTTAACTGGGATCTAAAAGACCATGAAGATACGGTGTTATACATTATCGAGCGCGGAGCGCAATATCCGGCAGACACGCGCTCTAGGCGCACTGAAACTTGCGAGCGAAGCGAGCTGCACGCGGAAAGTTTTTGTTCTTCGAGAATTTTTTAGATTGACTCCTTACACCTTTTTCAGCAGTCAGAAATAAATATAATTATGTTACTAAAAATATACATTTTTGGAGGGTATACTTGCACGGCGAGATTTTTATATTAAAATACAATATGCTACTTGAAGATATTTTATCATATTGTATGCGAACGCTGGACCGCAGGTGCAAAATATACTGTTGTAACGTTTAACATAGTAATTTCGGGAATTTCCACATAGCAATAACACGACTGTTCTGTTTTCTATTACTTTTTACACTATTTTCAATTTAAAACATTATTTTTCGTGAAGTGATATGCAACCGAAAACATATATTACTATGTCGAACAACGGAATACAGTTATGTGGCAATCGAAGTATTATATTTTAGTCGCACCTTTGAAAATTCACAATGTAACGCGCTATGTATTATTACCAATTAGACGATTTTCAAGAAGCTTATCTATTAAAAATTATGTTTCAAAGTCTAGCATACCAGGAACGTAGAAGTTAATATGTATTACGTGTAAAATTAGAGCAAGTTATATTGATTTCTTGTATGTACATGCTATCCTCAACTATTTTTCGCTTGCTGTCTAGCATTCGCGTGCCAACATATTAATTTTTAGTATAAAAATCTCGCCGTGTGAAACAGGGTTCAAATATTGAAAAATGGAGGTTTTACTTTATGTAGATCTCTTCTATTGGAGGAAAATTTTCATCCCGAACATTTTCCTGTATCTCATTTATTTTAGGAGAAAACTTAAATTCTGGGTTTTCAGAAAGAAGCACCCATTTTGTTCACTTTTGAGTTTTTCAAACTTTTTTCCAGATTTGGAAAGTAATGGGTACCCTCCACAGCAATAAATGATAAAAATTTGGTAATCCTTATCATTAGGTTAAAAAAACACATATACCAAGTTCCATATCTCGAGGTCATAAAAAAATGACTTCTTACACATTCTTCAGCAGTTAGAAAGAAATAAAACTATGTTTTAGAAAAAACCACGTTTTTGAGGCTATACTCAAAGAACAGTTTGAATATTGAAAAATCAGAAAGGAATTTCTGTAGGTCTATTCCACGAGGATAATTTTTATTCTGAAATTTTTCCGTATCTCGCATATTAACAAAAAATCAAGGATTTTGGTTTTTCAGAGAAAAAGCCGTCATTTTCTTAATTTTTTCATATTTTTCCGGGTTTAGAAAATTAGAGTATCCTCCACAATTGGAGTAAGAAAAAGTGACTTATATCAAATTCGATATAGTTTTTAAGAATTCCCAGTTTAGAAAAAATGTCGGTTTTCTTGTTGCGAAAAAGATTTTCAAAAATTGTCGGCACCCTATCCTAAAACTTTTTTTGGGGGTATATTAAATTTAATAAATGGTTCGTGCAAATGACTTTGCTCACGTATTTACATCAAATTTCAATAATATTTTTCTACCAGTATCGTCAAATTAGACGTATTCAATTCATTAAACAATGCGAAATAATGTTAACTTTGAAAGACTTAGGAAATAAAATTCTCGAATTTCGAATGATGGAAGAAATCCGTGTGTGCACAATTGTTTGGTTTATAGATCTCGATGATGGTGGAGATACAAAAAGCTAATTTCGATTCCCCCAC
The DNA here is from genome assembly GCA_011762715.2 of Neuroterus valhalla. Taxonomy (NCBI): domain Eukaryota; kingdom Metazoa; phylum Arthropoda; class Insecta; order Hymenoptera; family Cynipidae; genus Neuroterus; species Neuroterus valhalla. The sequence continues at coordinate 18,356 of WSXT02179092.1, read as the reverse complement.
ATTTCAGAAACACAATGAAATCAATAAAGTGACCAAAATCCACGAACACTGGCCACCATTTAGCTTAGCTATTTAGCTTCAGCAGTTAAATGGACACAAGCTTTTGCAAGCAAGTATGTTGACATATGGGTTTTCTAAGGATGAACCGAGTGACCATAGGCCATGGGCATGGGGGCCGATTCTAGAATCTAGATGCGGGGGTGGCAAATGGGGTGTCGTGGTGTTAAATGGCCCTGATTCTCGCGCACCTATTCAAGGCATGTTCCCGTCTCAGCAGGCCAATTCTTGTGGCTAATTTCCACTGTTATTTATTTAATTGCTCGGCCACCACCTGGACCTCCACTTCGATCAATTCTCGCTTTTAAGCGAATCCTGATAATTTATTGAAGGATCTATTACCTACTAACTTTACGATCAAAGCTGATTTCTTCAGTCAGCAGCGCCCCAGAATCAATTTAATTTCATTTATAGATTTTTAAATTGTTTTTCTGCTTAATGCAATTTATCCTATTTCTACGATTACAAGATAAAAATCTGGAAAACGGATAGTAAAAGAATTTCAAAGACACCAGCAGTGGCGTTAATACACAGTAATGCAAATATATGAATTTGAGTAAAGAAAGTCGATTGACTTTCAGATATTATCAGAAAGATTATTTTCAGGTTGAAAGTAAACCGATTATTATTGTACATGATTTCCAGTTACTCGCTTTGTTACATGTCAATTTAAGAGACAAAGATTCTTGACATCCCGCAAATTCTTAACTCAGTTGTTTTGGAGTTGAGATCATAAAATCTAATAAAATAGATCAATGTTATGGAGATTAGGTAATACAATTTATTTGACGTAAAACCTGTAACTTTTCCATACCTCTCCAGAATTAATTGCTTGTAATGTACATAAGTGTAATGCTTGAATAGTTTATTATGCAGCATGTGCGTAAAATTTGGATTTACACACGACTACAACGAGATCAGTACAAGTGGGTAAATGCAGTGTACGTAAAATGAAAAAAAATGGTCGTTTAATTATTATTTTCCATTACCTAGTAATGTAACAATAAAACTTTTTTTTATTCTACGCACACTGTATCGTAATCAGCCGTTTTACGTACTCATATTGGTGTGTAAAAACTCATTTTACGCACAATATGGCAAAATAACTTTTTACAAATAACGCACATATCAGATCGCAACGACTGAAAATCATTCAAAAGTTGAGATACTCATCATTTGCTCATTGCATTGTTAAATATTACAGATAGAGACGTGGTTATTGGAAAATTTATGGTTGAAATGTAAAAATAACTTAATTTGACTTAAAAATGAAAATCATTCATTAATAAAATAAGTCAGATTCTTGTATATCTTTCTACCAAAGAAGACTAACTTTTAAGAAAATCCATGAATTTTTAACCGGACGAGACTGAGTTTCTGCCACGAGAGATGATTTGATGTTGAATTCGTAATTTTTAGTAATGCTAAATTTTAAGCCCCAACCGATGATTTTTTCCAAATAAACAGTTGAATTTTCAACCAATAATAAATGACTCTCTACATATCTGTTCCATTTTTAACGAAGTAAATTAATGTTCCACCAAATAGTGGATTTTTTAACTGAGAAAGTTTAATTAACAAAACATTCGAATTTCCAACCATCACGAATAAAGACCTATTTTCAAATTAAATGATGAATCTTAGACCAAAAAAAAATTAACTTCTATTTACATTATTAACAAAGTATTTTCGCGTCCAACTAATTTTCAACAAAACCGTAGAATCCTCAACTAAAGACAGAATAATTTTTAATAAAAAGGAAGTCTTTTTAATGAAATAATCACATTTTGAAATAAATAACTAAATTTTCGACAGTGAAAAATAAATTTTTCACTGTAATGATGCAAACTTTAGATTTTTTAATTTTAATTTAATTAATTTTTTTAAAACAAATTAAAGGTAAAAGAGATTAATTTTCAACCAATAATATTAATGTTACACTGAAAAAGAGAAATTTCCAACTAAATTGTTAAATTTCCAATAAAAAGTATTAAGTTTTTATAAAAAAGACGACTCCGCATCATAATACACAAATTCTCTAACGAACAGTTAGGTTTTTATAACAACAAGACTAGGTTTCTAGAACAAAGATTGAGAATTCTCTTTTGTCAAAGCTTCTCCGGCTTTAACGAATACATTTTCATCTCGTGTCTCGTGCTGCGCACTCGATTCTTTGTCCGAAACGGTAGAGAAGTTTTATGCCCAATTTTTATCATATGTTGTGTACTTTTTCTAGAAATGCAATTGTTTATTCTTTCATTTCATTTTATACGATTGAAACAAAAACTATGCGTCAAATCGGAAAAATTATAACAAATTTATAGAATGTTTTCGGGTAAACAACTTTTCTGTATTAATCTTCTATTAAAGCCTCCGTCATTTTTTCAAATAGTTCATTATTTCATTTTTATAGTTATTTATCCTGATTGAAATGAAAATCCTGTTATAAATAGATTTATAACACATTTAAAAATATTTTTCTGGTAAAGAACTAGTGTCTATTTGTCTTTTCCCTAGCTCCTGTCAGTTGTTCGAAAATTCAAATTTTTCATTTTTCATATGGGTTTTCATGAATGAAGCTTTCAAAAAGTAAATCTCACAAAATTTGCAGAACTTTTTTAATGCGAAATTTTTGTTCTTCTATATTTTCCATCATTTTTTGTGCTACCAAAATTTGATTTTTCGATTTTTTGAGAAAACTCAAAAAGTTGTGAAGACCATCTTGTAGGGCTTTCAAAAAGAAAGATTTTTTCTCATACACTCTTTTTTCATATCTTTCGTTGTATGGTTAAAAATTCTAATTTTTGTTTATATTTTCAAATTTTGAAAATGCCATAACTCGGACAGTTTTTTTTTCATCAGAAAATATCATGAAAATAAATTATTCCACTCATTACTCACTTCAAGTAGCTGTAATTACAATTATCGACTCTTGAAAAAAATGGTCTAAAAAATTTTCAAAATGCTCAACTTTCTGAATTTTCATCCAAAATAGCTGGCTAACGAACTTGACCTTCAGTTTCTGACACTGAAACAGTGTACCAAAGGCCAATCAAATTGATCAGTCTTTTCGAAAGTATCTTCCTCACAGACAGACAGACAGACACATCCGTAGAAACGTGTTTTTCGGATTCAGGGGGTTTCAAAACGTGGACATTTGACAAAAACGGGGGGAATTGAATTTTACACAAATCCAATACCTTCTCTGATGAGAATGTAAAAATGATTAATTTTCTTCCAAATAGTTGAAAACTCGGCCGAAAAACATTAATTTTCAATCAGGATCCAAAAAGTTGCAGCTTTAACCAAAAAAGATTAATTTGTGCAAAGAAGACAAGTTTTCGACACAAATGCGCATAAATTCCCAAACAAACCAAGTATTGGATTTTCGCAGAATAGTTGGTTTCTTAATTGCAGCCAGATAACTTTCTATTCTAGTACTTGCTTGCATATTTGACTTTTTATCCTTTCAACTATCCAACTCCCTAATATTCTACTTAAAAGACAGATTTGTAAAAAATACTTCAATTTTGAATCAAGAAGAATACCAAAAAGAAAAAATTCCAACAGAACACATGAATGTTCAATTGAATAGTTGAATTTCTTAAAAATATAAATTGTCGTCAAAAAATCGTATTTCACAAAATTTGTTCAACTTTCAACCAAGTACATAATTTTCTAACCAAAAAAGATTTCTTCATTCAAATCGTAAGAAGTTGAGTTAGACCAAAAAGGAGAATTTTCTAAAATAATACATAGTTGAATGCTCAATTTAAACCACATAATAATTCTAAACTAAATATCAGTTGCATTTTTCTCCCAACTATTGATTGTTTTTAATTGAACGTATTTCAAATGAAGTACAAGAATTTAAAATGAAAAAAGCTTACTTTTTAATTAAAAATATGAATTCTCAACTAAAATGATGAATCTTTTACCAAAAAAAAATCAATTTTTGACACAGTACTTCAGCTTTCAACCAAATAGTTGAAGTTTCAAACAAAATTAGTTAAATCCTCAACCGAAACAGAATTATTTTCCACCATAAAGTTGTATTTTCAAACAATAAAGGATACCAATTTCAACAAACGATATGAATATTGAGCAAAAAGATGAATTCTCAAGAAACTATCTTGATTCTTCACTAAGAAAAAATTTTTTAATTAAGGGAGAAAAGAATTGATCAAATTGGCCAAGTTTAAAAAGGAATGGATGTTCAACTAAAAGCAATGTAATTTCATAGAAAAATAGTTGAGTTTTCTCATAGCGTTCTATTAATTGAGTTCGTATTCGAGTTGAAATCGAGGTTGAAATAGAGAAAAAAGGGATGAGGGGGAATAAAGTGGAATTTTCGTAATCTATTTGCTGGCGGAAAGAATTTTAAATAAGCATTGAACATTATTTTCAATACTTTGGAATTTTTTTTTGAAAACTGGACTGGGTCCTAGATGAGGGGATCCGAGGGAACGAGCGGGAAATGTGTAGTGTCTGCTATATGATATTTAAACAGGGACGTGCAGATAACGCGAGAAGTTTGATCATATGGGCTTGAACATTTCGCAATTATATTCAAATACAAGCGGAGATTTCTCCTTTCATTATTTAGCCTTCATGATTGCAAACAGTCTATCTATTTTAATCAGAAAAATCTACGTTTGAACAACATACATTCAATTAATATAATGCAAATGGTTCATGCCACCTTGAAACTTGAATGTTCCAGCCTTCCAGCTCGGCTTCCACTGTATGTTTATTTATTTGACAAAGTTTGTGTTTACACTAATAAGCAATTTCATTCGGCCTTTTTCTTCAAATAGAACAATACTTTGTATTGAATGAACTGCTCTCTTCTTAAAAAAGACCTCCTGGAATTTTTCAGAGGGACGAATTCCACTTTTCTAGTTACGACACTTGGTGACATCAGGTTATTTGAGCATACTACAATTCTTTCTGAAAGAGACGTTCCCAACTATTTCAACTTTCCAACCGCGGAAAAAGCGAACCGTTTTGAAACACGCCAACATTGTGATTAACAGCAATGCGTGTTTGGAGCCATAAATCGAAAATCGAAAAAAAACGACTGGTCGCTCTCTGTCTCTGAATTCTGGCCTGCTTTTCCTCTCCTGCAATCTCCAGGAAAATAAAGGTCATAAATAAACTCGCCCGGCCAATAATTCCGTTGCAATCGAGCGACAAGAGTTTTTTCATCCGACGATACTGTGTTATTCCTACATCCTACATCCTACATCCTACATCCTACATCCTACATAGGTGGTGAAAAGGGTAATAGAGGAAAGAGAGAAGGAAAGGTCACGTTGGAATAAAAAAAAACGAGACTGTGATAGCGACAACGAGAGGGGGCGAGTTTTGCCGTAATCAAATTTAAAATTCCCAGAGCGGAGGAAATCAGGCGGGTCGACCGATGAAAGAGTAACCAACGGCTACGATCGAATCGGTTTCAGTTGTCACATGACTCCAAATAAGCGACCAACTGGTGTATCGAATCCTAGAATTCTTTTCGTTCTTCTCCAATCTTCTTCAGATTTCCCTGGAGAGGAAATGAAAACTCCTTCAGGGATGCACAACATAATGTAGACTTATTTTATTAAAAAAAAAAAGAAGGAGAATATTCGCATATTTTCATAGCTCGATAATAAACACGTGTCTCTATCGGTCCCGAGATTGGTCTCCTAAATACGCGTTTATTTTTCCAATTGTTTGACGGAATGTGTGTAACCAATATTTTCACATTCTCATTCTGAATGAAAAGGTATTTGTTTTATGTGAAAATTGACTTTCGCGGATTTAATGAAATCTCCAAGTTTTGAGACCCCCTGAGTCAGAAAAAATGGTTTTTACGAAGGTTGTGACCAGTTAGTTTTTACCAATGGTTCTGGTTTCATCCATCGAAACCGCTTTTTGAAAAATCGAAAAAGCCTGTTTCCACTCAAACTATGCAAGGTGCAAAAAAATGTTGAGGACCAAAATTAAAATTTTTAAAATATCTAAAAATTTTTTTGGAGACCTTTTTTTTCATAAGATGTATAGTTTTTGTTGAAATCGTGAAAAATGTTACCAAAAATGAAAAATTTAATTTTTCAGCAAAACTATGCGAAATACAGAAAAAAATTAAAGGTACTAAAATTGTTAACCTTCAAAAAAATCTACAAATTTACGATTGACTATTTTTCGATAAGACGAATAGTTTTCGTTTTAATCGCGATAACGCACTTACAAAAATGAAAAATTCCATTTTCCAGACAAATAATAAGAGACAAGAAGGAATACTGAATAGAAAAATTGTTCATCTTGAAAAGGCCTAATAGTTTCATCTGAATTATTCTTCATTAAGTCGTATATTTTATGTTTCAATCGTGACACCGCTATTTAAACAATGAAAAATTCAACTTGCTAGACAAACTATGCGAGGTGTAAATATCGGTGGCATGTATTGTAATGAGAATGTGTTCTTTAAGGCTAGTAGAGCCTTAAGTAAACTTTATTTAAAAAAAGGATTTCATCAAAAATGAAAAAATATTCAAAAATCTTCATAGAAGTAGAGGTTGTCCTCAAGGTTTTTTTTTATAAAAACAAAACTGTCAGAGTTGTGGCATTTTCAAAATTCAAAAATATAAAAGAAAATGAGAATTTTTAGCCAAATACCGCAAGATTGAAAAGAAAGTCAGAGAGAAAAAATGTTTCTTTTTTGGAGCCCTTCAAGATCGTGAATACAACTTTTGAAAAAAATTACTAAGGCTTACACAGAAGATTGATAGAGAACAGTTGTTCACCCGAAAAATATCTGTGAATTTGTTATAATTTTTCCCATTGGTTGCGTAGTATTCGTTTCAATCGTAAAAAATTTAAATTAAAATTAAAAATTGAATTTCTAGAAAATCTACACAACATGTGAAAAAATTAGGCAACAAAACTTCTCCATCGTTTTGGACAAACTTTGATCGAGTGCGCAGCACGAGACACGCGATGAGAATTTATTCGTTAAAGCCGGAGAAGCTTTAAAAAAAAAGAATTGACACTCATCAAATTGAAGAGAGGTCGACATTTCGTTCTTGAGTTTCACAAGCTTTTTATACAACTGTGGGGAGGTACAAAGGCCGAGCGCGAAGCGCGCGATGAGAATGCGCCCGCGTCCTGGGCAGATTTTTTTTGGTGTAAAAATGCCAAATTTTAATATAGAAAAAACTTTAGTCGACAAAGCTACATGTTTGTTTTGTTGGAAATTCCTACTGTTTGTGGTTACCCTTGGAAGTTTTTCCATTGAGGAAGCTAAATTATTTTGTACAAAATTCAACGAGTTCGTATTTGAGCAGTTACTGTGAAAGTTAAAAAATGCCATATTTATGATCAATGAAATTTTAATGAAAATCGAATGTTAATTTCCAAGTCTAAAGGAATAATTTCCTACGAATCAGTGAAATTTGCAACCCGGAAATATAATTTTTCTACAAGAAAGTTTGTTTTCCACCGAAAAGTTGAATTGAAACAGAAAAATCTACTAAAATAATGTGAAATTCTATACTACCTAGTTTTATTTGCCATCAAATTCCCGAATCGGTAAGCCAAAAAGAAGTATTTTTCACAAATCAGTTGAATTTCAACCCGAAAATATTATTCTTCCATAAAGGGATTAATGTCCAATCAAACAGTTTTATTCTGAATAAATTAACAACTACAATCAACAGCTTTTACATTTTTCTTTTAGAGTTCGTATTTTTCGTTGGAGATTGTATCACTTGGTTTTATTTTACTTATATATTATAGTATAGAAAATGAACTCTAAAAGAAAAATGTAAAAGTTTATATTTATATTTGAGATCGATCAAAATTTATTCTATTAAAAAATACTAGTAAAATACAACCAAAAAATATCAAATTCCAACCAAAAACATTAACTTTTAAACCAAAAAAGACCAATTTTCAAAAAAAATAGAAGGTGAGATTGACCTAACATAACTTCAAATGGTCCGAACATCCATGCACGCTTTCTGAGCAATACTATACTTTTTACTGAAAAACATTCGGTTCCCGCAAGAATTCGCGTAGATAATCTCAAATTGTTCAAGTTTGCAAATTTTCTAAAAGACCCCATTTTTGTTTTAATTCTCAAATATTTGGATTTGTAAATTTTCCAGAAGACTCAACTGTTTCTGTTGAAAATCATCCAATTTCGGTGAAAATTTCCTCAACCGAAAATCGTTCAACTTATTTGCAAATTTTCTAGAAGATTTGATTCTTTCTATGAAAAAAATATTCAATTCTGGCGAGAGAACAGTTATAACTGTTCTTGTTCATCTAAAAAGAAAATTAACTTTTTATAGAAAGTAGTTCGAATTGAAACCAAGTGATTGAATTTTCAACGAAAAATATTAATTCTAAAAGGAAAGCGTACAGGTTGATATTTCAACCAAAAATTTCCTAATTAAAATTTGATAATATAATAATAATAACAAAAATTTAATTAAAACTTACGGCTGACATTATTTTTTTTGAAATAATGAAAACTGAACTGCAAATTCAAGAAGTCAAAGGGAAACTTTTCTTAATTCAAAACATTTAAAATAAAAATTAGAATTTCAGCAAATTTACGTTAGAGCATTCAATGACCTATTGATTGCATAGTATAAAATGGATATCCATATATGTCTCAATATAATAGGATAGGAATGCTTCTAAAAATTCAAGTGCTATAAATTTGAGCAATTGAGTTTCTTATTGAAAAATGGCAGCTTTTAAATTTAGTACCGTCGAATTTCAACAATTTCCGAATGGAGTATTATGAAAAATATATACATCCTAATTTGAAATATGTAATTAATAATTGATTTTAGATTCAAAAGAACTCAAATCTATAAAAGAATTCTCACGCGAAAAAATTATAGATATATGATTCACATACATAATTGTAACAATACATAATTCTTTCCACTACAATATAAATTTTTCGCCTGGGTTAGAAAATAACGGTTGGACAATGGGGCATACTTTATATAATAATAAAGAATTTTCAATTATAAGCCTTCAAAATTCAAATATTCAAATTTCAAACTTGCATCATTCTGATGCTCTAAATCGTTTAAAGTTGATAAATTCTCAAATTGTGACCTACATTTTCAAAATTGAACAATTTCAGTTGCAAACAGAAATATTAAAAATCTATGGAATAAAAATTAAATGTGAAATATTTAAACGATTAACAATATTTTTAACCAAATTATTCAATTATTGAAGCTTTCAGTCTCTAATAGTTCAATTTCTATGTTTTATAAATTCGATTAATTTTCAGTCATTTAGTTTGGAACATTCTATTTGAAATTGAAATTGAAGATTTTAAATCAAAAGTCAAATATTATTTTAAAAGATTTTTTTTTAATCCTCACTTTGAAATTGTTAAATTCGAAAAGTTTCCATTTTTTCAGTGTCGTCTAATCATATATCTGCGTATATTCAATTCCTCGAAAATTGTAAAAATAAATTTCATGCTTTAATCAGAAATTCACAACAATTATTGTTCAACTTCTAACTATTGAGTTTTGATTAGAAACAGTACCTTAAAAATGTTTTGATCTTTGACAATTGCAATTCTATCACGTGTCTTACTAGGTAATCATTGCATTCTATTATAAACAAAGGCTTTAGAATTATAAAAATGAATATATATGTTGAAAATTGAAAAAATATGCTCTAAAATAAACATAATGTGCCCTGGGCAACTCCAAAGGCTGTCACAGCATGTACGTAAAAATATTAACTATTATAGATTACGTATTTTCATGAAAAATATAACAATAATTATTATCGTATTAAAAATATTATATTTCCTTATATCATTTTCCTGAGTTAAAAATGATTTGGCCTTTCCGTATCCATAATAACGAAATTTGAATTACTGCTCCGTTATTTTTGAAATGGAAAGGTTTCAGTTACCTGGCCTGAGTCCTGTAGAGTAATAAACCTGTTAATCCCTTACAATAATGCTTACGACGAAACCAAATGTATATTTACACAAAAGTTTATTGTTGAAATAGATAATTGAAAACGTCTCCCAAAACAATTATATTGAGGCCTTTCCTCAAAGCTTATAAGCGTCTGGACGTTTTAGAAATGGTCACAATCGGTATTGTTTTCAAATGTCCCCAATAATCTCTTATCCCAATCTCTTTTGTTGCTTCAAAACTGGCATTCACATAGGCTATAAAACTAAGTACTATCTACCTACTAAAAACTAAAAGAACATAGTTATAGTTCTAGATCTAGATTCTAGAACTTTAGAGTTTAGATTTAGACTGTCTACAGATAGAGCAAGAAAAATTGAAATTTATAGTACATAACATATATTATTCTTGAAACTGAAAATTTTCAAAAACTCAAATATAAAAATTCTAATGAAGCAATACCATAAAAGATATGCTAATATAAAAAATATCCTATAAGCTTCAGCCTCGGCTTTAGCATGGTGCCCAACAATTTTCGCTTTTACCAAGTTCCCGGTTATTTCTCGGGTTATTTCCCAGTTTTTACTTTGAACATTGTGGGTTTATGAAAACGAAATAATATTTTTGTAATTTATTGTGTCTGAAAAAGTTGATTTCATAAAAAAAACATACACTTCTATTTTTGCCATTTTTTGTTAAATTTTCCTTTTATATAAGCGTTCCATTTGGGCTGAATCTAAATAATCAAGAGGATTATTTTTTCATAAAGTCGAATATTTTAAAGTGAAAAATACAACCATCCTCAAAAATCACTTGACCCGCAAAAAATTAAAGGATGCTTCCTCATGTGTGCGGAAACCGCGAAAATTTAAAAAGGAAAAAAACACAAAGAAAACAAATTTTCATAATTGTTCTGAAAATCCCACCTTTTTCATTTATGTAAATATTTTCTTACAGTTCCTGCTTACACCAGGAGAATTGGTATAAGTTTTTTATGCAACGTCAACCATTTTATTTCCCGAAAAAAATATTTTTTAAGTTCTTCTCGCAAACAGTAACAAATGTGCAGGAGGTTCTTTTTGTATAACTTTTCTAGACGCACATACTTTCATATCTCTACTTTTCGGTACATTCCGATTCTTCCGAGAAAGTTTTAAGAATTCGATTTCACGAAAAAAATTGTCTTGCCCACGAAAATTGTTTTCCCTCCACAAGGCCAGGGTGGCGACTTACCGGGAAACCGGGAAAGACCGGGAAATGACCGGGAATTTACTTGACTCAACCTAGACTATCAAAAATTCTACCGAAAAATTACGAGGAATGACCGCTTCCCTTTTTATGAATCAAAAAGATATCTTATCATTTGATAGAAAGAATGTAATGTTTCTTTAATCTGATTCTCGAAATTTTAAAATACATCTATACCTCATGAGAGGAAGAATTTGATTTTTTTCCCATTAAAAGACAAACCTTTTGCGAATTTCTAGCTCTGTGATACTTTTTTAGCTGACTCAAATTTGATAATTGAATTGTTGGTAGCCCAAACATACAAAAAGAATTATTGTCTGAATGTGTTCAAAAAAAAAAAAAGATTTATCACGTTCTTTTGCTTTAAAGCAGAAGAATTTCCTCGTTTATCTGACTTGGGACACGGAATTTTAGAAAATAATTACAGTTTTTATTTTAGGGCAGGGTGTTTCAGTGAAAAAGTATAATTTCACTTAGAACAGGGAATTTTTCAGATGGAACGGGAACTATCCAAACTAATTATTATTCGGCTTTAAAAAGAGAAATTTAAATTTAAAAAACGACTAAAAACAGTCTTTACAGTAAAAGTAGTATTCCTAAGAAGAAATAATATTTCTGAATTATGATGGGAAAATTCTTTACATTGTTTATTGCAAATTCATCCTTTTTTAGTTAAAAAATCAACTTCTTCTTTGAAATTCAAACTTGCATGTTGCAAATCTAATTTTTTTTTCTAAAGTTGCATTATTTCGATTCGAAATTCACCCCTGGTTAAAACTTTTACTACTTTGTTAAAAATCAATTAATCTTTTTTCGGTGAAAAATCAAGTATTTAGTTCAACATTGATTTTTGAATTTGAAAATTAAATTATTTCTTTGAGAATTTATGTACTTTGATGAATATTCCTCTTTTTTGTACATAATTATTCTTTATTGTTAAAAATTCATCTTCTTGCTTAAAATACATCTAATGCTCCCGTTGAAGATTCTTAATTATACCTGAAAATTCATCAGTTTTGTTAAAAATCAATTTCTTTAACTGAAAATTAAACGGTTCCATTTTTAGTGAAAAATTGATCTTTTCTAGTTCAAAATTCGACAACTCGGTGGAAATTTGTCTTTTTCGATTAAAAATTCAATTATTTCGTTAAAACTTCACATACCTTGTTGAAAAAACGATCTTTTGGTAGAAAGTTATCTTTTCCTCTGGAATTTAATAGTCTTCTTTAGAAATATTCTTCTTTGCGGTTAGCTGAAACTCTTATTTTGGATTTACACTCGGATTCACAATTAATTTTCTGAGCCAAGAATGTCACTATTCCATTTTTGTTTAAAAATTTTTTTTATGGTTCAAATTTCAACCATTTTGTTGAAAAATTGTTTTAAATTTTGTTTTAAGAATCTCTTTTGTTCGGAAATTGAACCATTCTAGTTAAATAAGGTTCATCATTTCAAAGTTTAAAATTCGTTTTTCTCGTTGAAAATCCAACTAATTTAGTTAAACATTTACGATTTCATTTGATTCTTCGTCATTTTGGTAAAAATATAATAATTTGTTTGAAAGTTAGTTTTCTTTGTTATAAGTAATTTTCTTCCACTGAAAATTTAACATATTCCAATTGAAAATTTGTTTGTTTAGTCAAACATCCATTTTTTTCAATTTAAAATTTGAGTATTCAAATGCTCGTTGACAATTTATCTTTTTCATTAAAAGTTAATTTATCTGTTTGAAAACTCAACTCCTTCAGTTGAAGATTCTTGGTTTTAGTAAAAATTTTATGCTTTTTTTTCAACTAAAAATGTTGCTGTTCCATTTTTGGTTGAAACTAATTGTTTTTTGAGTCCAAAGCTCGACCATTTTGTTAAAACGTTGTATTTTTTTCTTAGGAAATTATTCTTTCTATTCGAAAAATAATCTTCTTGTTTGAATATCCACCATTATGGTTGAAAATTGAAGTGCTCTAATTGAATATTTTTCTTTTTATTTGGAAATTTATCTTCTTGATTGAAAAATTACCTATTTTGTTGAAAATAAGTTTTTCTTTGTTATCGTAAATTGATTTTTCTTAATTGTAAGTTAAACTGTTCCAATTTTTGTAAAAAAAATGATTTTTCTATTTCTGAAAATTTGAGTGTTCTTTTAAAAATTGATTTATTTCGCAATGTTTGATCTGTTGCGATAAAGGATGTTTAGAATAAACGTGATTAATAAAACTAAATGCTTGCGTTTTGCAACAAATATGAATATGTTACTTCTAGTTGACCGGAAGAATTGAAAAACTTGACCGTTAAGAACCGGGAAATGACCGGGAATCCGAAATCATCCGCCGAATCACTACCCTGAAGATTCAAAGGAAATCTATATTTTAATACAAACCGTAAACATTTTGCTGATTTTCAACTTTTTAATAATTTTTTGACGGACATCCAAAAAGAACTATAAGGGTATAAAACTAGAAGTTAAAGGAAATAATTTGTGTTTTCATTTAAATAGAAGTCGAAATCCAAATAGTTGTTACTTCAAAGGAAATTTCAAGGGAAATTTCTTTTTTTAGTTTGCAAAAATACGTGTCACTCAATTTTCTATAAAAAGCAACATCATTATTTAGTTTCTGAGAGATTCTGGTTCTGCAACTTCAAGTGTATACTTACACTGAAAAAAAAGTTTTTGAAACAAGGGAAATTTCTACAATCCAAAGAAATGGGCTGATTTGATATAGATTTATACAAATAAATGTTTATCCAATAAAGATGCGTACAGTTATAAAAATCAACAGTTTTAACGTCAATTAAATTAACGTAGCTTTTCTAGAATGCTATATCTCATTATATATTTTAAACAAAATAATATTTTTCACTTTCATGGTGTTTGAAACCTACAAATATGCACTCGATTTCTCAATCAACTCCATATAGATTTAGTTAAAGTCTAAAGTGACATTTATCATTTTTAATGAGCATATAATTGTTTATTAATTAATTTCGTGTACTCATTGGTAAATAATTCTTTTAAAAAATGCTAGATTGTTTGTATTCTAGCGAATTATGATTTTATAATTATTGAAGAGTGATTACAGAAAACGATCTTTAATCTTTGAATTGACAGTTTAATTATAATTACATGTGTATCGAACATAGTTAATGTAAACTTGACTTAGTATTATGATAAATCATTTTTATATTGTTTTTCCTCGGTTTTTTTCTAACAATTCTCAATAAATATTTTATAATTAATCGCTTATGCCGAAAGAATTTAAAAATATATCAAAAAGTTATTTATCCATAAAGAATAAAGAATACGAAAAATCAGAATCAACGTTTATAGAAAGAAAGACCGTGTCCATATAGGTTCATTTTCAACGTGTCTAGACATTTTGTTCTGAAAAATAATAGATGTGATGTCAACCAAATCTACGCAAATAATTAGGCATTGGAATTTTATTAAGGTTCCCGTATGCCTAGAAATAAATCCGAATAAATAACCAAATTGTCTTAAACAATTACAATCTAATTATATTTATTTTCACTGGAAACTGAAGTATAATTTTCATTTGTGGCAACATAATAACTTAGTCCAGCAAAACTAAAAATTTTTTAATTTCTCATTTTTATTTGAAAATGGAAGATTCATGTATAGGAATTTTGAACAAATCTTGATTCAGTAGCTGAAAATAATCTACAAGGTTATTGAAAAAATATCACTGATCTGCATGTACTAAGTTATAAAAATACAACACATGATGTTTATGTTAAGAAATTATTATTTTCAAGAACATTCGAAAAATTGTGAAAGGGTCCAAGTAAAAACGGTATTGCACAACGAACTAGAATTTCTAAATACATAATTAATAATTATATTGCTTAAAGAATACCATTTGTTTAGAGCCTAAGCATTTTTCTAGGATTCTATACAATTTTTTAAATGTATTATTTTAATTCCCGTTTATTTCCATTTATTACCGACCAGTAGATTTCCTGATTTTAAGCAAATGAATCGACAAAAATAATTGCGAACAAATGTGAAATATTGAAAATTGCAGATTTTGAATCTTTTCATTTTTATAAAAATATAACTGAAATTCTAAAGAAAATCAACTAAATCTAAAGCTAAGTTGAAAGCAACAATAATTTTTAAAAAGCGTACTCAAAATTATATTCACGTTGAATAGCATCCGATTCAATGAGTTTGGTTTCAAGTATCTCATTCACATTTTTAAATCCAATGCTTCGAAATCTGGAATCTGCTTTGTTTTGAAACCTTTTTGAATTTCTTTGTTTTCCGGTTCGATAGTCTTCAGTTTTTTGGGTTTGTTCTTCAAAGTAGGATTGCTTTTTCATATTCAAAAATGAAAAAGGAAATATTCGAAATATAAAATTCCCAAATTGATTATATTCCCGAATACATACAAATACCGAATTGAAAAATTTCCGAATAATAAAATACTCGTCAATTTTATAATCTTTCTAAATCGGAATATTCCCGAATCATAAAAAGCTCGAATTTTAACAATTGTAGAAATTGTTTTTATTCATCAAAATGTATTCATTATCAATAGAATAATTCAATAGATGAATTTCGTTTAATAATTTTCAATATATTTTTTCCAATAATTAGATCATTTTTATTTTTATGTAGCCGGGAATTTCATCACTTTGGGAATTTTATACCCAATTCCGAGCCCAATCCCACTAATTTCTTTTTCGGGAAATTTACAGTATCGGGAATTTTATTTTCCGGGATTTTTCAGTCGTCCCGAATTGGGATTAATTTGAACCACATATTTAGGTTTCAGACTTTGAAAGAAACAGACGAAAAAAGTTTCAAAATTTCCGGACAATCCAGACCAGACTCTTGAATATGTCTCAGACCTTAAGCCGTCTGAGGCGAATGATAAGTACAATAGTTTTTGGCGAGACAGTCCCATATAATTATATTTTTCGATTTTCGAATGAATACATTATTACATTATTCGGACTATACCTGGCACTTCGTGTTTATCACTTTATTGCTTTAGAGTTCAGAACGCAGGTAATTATAAAATATTCGTTGTCAAGTATAGCTATAGTTATAGTTCTACTTCATTTTTTCTTCTAAACTCTATAGGTTCTTTCAAGTTGTGGGGTAGTAAATTTTATAGCCTGTGCGATAATGAGTTTTGAACCAATAAGGGATTAAGGACTCAGATTATTGCGGATCTTTAGAAATATTTCCGATTGTTACCATTTCTAACCTGTGCATATCCGCCCAGGGCGTTAAAATTTGAAGTTTTCAATTAGGTACCTAGGCCAGACCAAGCGTTTCTGTAAATATACTTTTGGTTTCATCGTTATGGATTATGGTTGGGGTTTTATTACTCTAGTGACTAGTCTAGTACTTAGTCCGGGCCCTGAAGGTTTTGTATAGGAATAGGTAACTGAAACCTTCGATTCCGAGAACTTTTCTGTCACAACTTAATTTTTTTTATATTTTGGATAAATGGTCAGAAATATTCCAGAAAACATAACCTCACAAAAACATTAAAAATGTTAACAAACAGCTAATTCATCGTTTTTTATCTTTAATGAAAAAATTCTGACCGTAAATGAAGTGACAACCCCATGATATTTTCGATGCCAGTTTTAAAATCAACTCAAGCTAACTCTCAATATAATTGCTAAGTTATTCAAACAATAAGTAAACGATATTTCAACCATACATTTTCGAAAATGAGTTTTATTATAATATATGTGTTAATGTAAAAAAAAATCGAGAACAAAAATTGTAAAATCGAAGCGAACAAGCTCTTAAAACAATTTTTCGGCCTTTTTTAATCGTACTCCTTGATATGATATATTCATCACGTCAGAAATTTTTTTTCTCCCGTTCAATAGTCTTTCTTCGATATTTCTGCCAAGAGTTATTAGCGGCTCCCTGTAAAGTCAAAGCAATCTAACTTGCAAAATAAAATTTTTGTAATTTTCCTAATCTTGGAATCCGAGCACACTAAAAACTTTATCAAATATCTTACAAAAAAACCTGTTCACATAAACGAGTCGATACTTCATTATCTTCTGTTTTGTAAATTTTTGTGTACTACCAAAATTTACATAGCAATGCATGGGAAAGTTAAATTAATAGACGATACTGAATATTTTCACAATGAAAATTTTAATGATCATTTAGCTAGTTCTTCCTTTACAGCGAGCCGCTAAAATAACTTTTGGTCGAAATAACGAAGAAAGACTATTAAACGGGAGAAAAAAATGTTCTGACGTGATGAATATATCATATTATCAAAGAGTAGGATTAAAAAAGGCCGAAAAACCTTTTTTAAGAGCTTGTTCGCTTAGATTTTACAATTTTTGTTCTAGAATTTTTTTTTTTACATCAACACATATCTTATAATAAAACTCATCTTCGAAAACGTATGGTTAAAATATCGTTAACTTATTGTTCGGGTAACCAAGCAATTATCTTGAGAGTTAGCCTGAGTTGATTTCAGAACTCTCATATGTGGTCATATTAGGAAGAAGGTGGATTTGACATGGAAAATATTACGGGGTTCTCACTTCATTTACGGTCAGAATTTTTTCATTAAAGATAGAGAACGATGAATAAGCTGTTTGTTAACATTTTTTAAGTTTTTTTTGAGAGATTTCACTTTATGAATATTTACTCTTTTTCTTTTAATTTATCATTTGATAAATTGAATTTGATAAATTCAAAATTTAAAATTTGATAAATTGAATAAATTGAATTTATCATTTGATGAATTATTATATAATTTGTATTGTTATAAAATTCTGAATATTTTTGATTTATTTATGAATATAAATCATAGATAATTATACAAAATAAATCTTGATTGATCGATACGTGTTTACTTTATTGGCAGATAGTATTTTATTTTTTAGATTATTCACGAATATTTTAAACTTTTAATGTCATGTATATATATTTTTTTTATAGAATTATTAAAAATTTTTTGATTTATTTTACATATTGTGATAAATATTTATTCTTCTATTCATTTATGAATATTAATCATAGATAATTATACAAATATTGATTCATCGATACGTGTTTACTTAATTGGCAGATAGTATTTTATTTTTTAG
>WSXT02179082.1:0-21463 GCA_011762715.2 Neuroterus valhalla | reverse complement strand
GTCATGTCCATACGAAGGGCTAATTCGTTATACAGTGGTATATCAATCCATAACGTCAGTCACCACCAAACATCAGTAATGTAGAAGAAGGTAAAAGAGGAAGGAGGTAGAAACAAATTAGGCCGGAACAAAACGAGTTAATATTGGTTAAGTAACACTGAGGAGGGCACCAGTCTCCTGCAATTTGGTCATTTCGGTGACCAAGGTTGGACCTGAAAAAAACTGATGAATTTACGAGAAATCTTTAGGTCTAACTGCAAAAATACGAATTTTCAACGAGAAAAACCATATAGATCACTTATCCTTCGTTTAGTCCCGTATCTCCGCTGACCAGAAATTCTTCTATATTTGCAATAACACTTTAACACAAAGAATTTCGGAAACACGCATTCTGTCAAATATTGTGAAAATAGACCGTATGTAGAGAAACGATAATACGAGTGGAACTTTTCGAGTCGTCCTGACCGCTGACCATGAATAACCGAGATACTCTCAAAAATGAAACTTAAACCCAGTCCCCATTTTATGGTGAAAAAAACTGTTCAAAATTGAAGTAATCAAATTAAACATGACTCGCGGCACAACAAAATCTTTAACCCAGCACTGAACGTTTCTCACAAGTGGTAAGAATTTTTCCGGTTAGCATATAAGGACCATTTTGACCGCTACTTCTAGCGTATAATATTCTGCGTTGAGGAATCACATTGTATGTTGTATTGCAAATACAATATTTTGTATTTAGCAGATACTTTCAAATACATATTAGATAATGTCTTTTCAGTTAATTTTTGAAAGACATCGGTTTTTCTATCGACCCAGTGTAAAAAATTTTGAAAGAGAAATTTTTATATTGGCATTTGGGTGTTTACTTTTTATTTCCTATGAATCTATTCCCACAAGCATTAATATTAAAAAAAAATTAAATATACAACTATAATAAATAATTGATGTTAAAACGTTTCAACCTGGGCTGATTCATTGGACTCATCAGTAAGGCAATATAAACCAACCCTGCCTTAAGCTAACAAATTTTTTTACAAATTATTCTACAAAAAATCGAATTGATATCGAATAATTGTGAGCAATGTATGAAAACATCATGTAAGACATTCGGATTACGGGCAGGGATCCGAAATTTGACCTAATTGATCATGATCAATGGGGACCAAAATAAAAACAAAACAATTTCAAGACTTATCCTATCCTATCCAAATTTACATTTTTTTTGTAGAAAATAATGTTTTACCAAAAAGTTTCGTGTAGCAATGATACCTACGTAATGTTGGGAAATATTATTGTATTCATCGGTGGCGATAAGGTATCGACTATTCTAGACAAAAAATTGACTGAGAAAAGCACAAAGAAAAAATGGAACGCCATAAAGCTTGGAGCAGAAATGCGACTCGATCCATTTGAGAGTACAGTAGACTCTGCGACAGTTCACGTTTCTGGAGCTGTAGGGGAAGCGAACGGAAAGTGTCAGATTTTCTCCACTCTACTTTACTCGCACGCAACGTGTAAGACCGTGTCCGATACACACACGCGGTGCGTCAAGTGTGCGCCGTGTGCCCAGAAAGAGTGGGGATGAGCGGAAGGAGAAGGAGTGCGAGAACGGGAAGTGTCGCAGCGTGAACTGTCGAAGAGTCTACCGTAAAAGAGAAACAAAGATTTGTCGCTCTTTTGCTCACAATATATATGTTTAATTCTTACTCGCAGGATCTACTTGTGTCGCTTTCACTCTCAGAAAATTGCAGTTTTCTTTTCCCGCGCAGCCCGCACGAGCCTTCCTTTTGCTTCAACGTGCTCATATATAAGCAAGAACATTCTTTCAATTGTATTTTTTGTTACAGACTCCATGTTCTACCTCAATTTGCTCACTTCAGAGTGACTAGCCACATTAGAACTTCTGCAGAAATCCGTTAATTTTTTATTGTTAGAAAACGTATTTCAAACGTATTTCAACTCTTGTCATCACTCTAACCTTAAAAGAATTGAAAACAATGAAATTGAGTCTAATAATATACAATATCGCTCTTCAAACACATAGATCTTATGCACTCTCTAAAATATGCGTAATTTTCTCTCTTAGAATCCTAGCGAGATTACAGAAAATCGAATAAACATAAATTTAATATGATGATATATGACCGTGAAAGTTAATAAAAGATAATTCTCCTTAACAAAATGCCTGCACTTTAAGCTTGACATTTTGACTTCTTGGAACATGTAACTTCACGTTTACTCCAACTTTCATCACTTTGCATCATATTTTACATATCCAATCAGGACAAAACCACAAAATATTTCGAAATGCAAAATCACAATACTAAAACTAAATTAACGCATCTGACATTCAGGACAGTAGCCTTCAATTACACATGCAAAATAAGTGAACTGCTTTAAATTTTTTCTGTCTCCTTTTCAGACGTATTCTGAATAGAGGTTGCTTACGACCATTAAAGAACATTACGATTATTGCTTAACCTACGCGAACACCGTAAAGCTCAATGGCCATTTTGAATTTTAACGATCGACAGGCCCGAGAGCTGTCCTTTCGCGGTTTACGTGGTTTAAGCTCGTAATATCTTAGTAAACGCTGAACTAGGGTCAAGGGGTGGTAGGAATAAAGTGTGTCCGTATACTTCACATGCCGGATTACCAGTTTTGTTTCCTCTCTGTAGAATTTAGGTTGCAGAATACCTTCTCTTGCAGGTATTTTTTTAAGGATGCTTCTCAAAACCTAATATATCAGAGCAAAAGTGGAGACTAATGAAGTAGGAATAACATTTAGGTTCGCAAATTGCAGTTTATTTATGTCCTTTCGAAATTCTCGACGAACCTGAAATAAATCTATTTGTAATCATTCTGAAGCACAAACACTTCCGAAATTCATGTTTTCATGGATATGAATAATGAAACATCCACAAGAGGTTTTCATTTAGAATCATAAAAATATAAAACGTTGAAAATATTTGTTCTTTTCCGGGAGTCTGCAGATACGTCTGTTGTAATCAAATGGACATGTGTCATTTTGTCAAAAGGATGCATAGAACTTTGACTTGCCGATTGAAGGAATGAGCAAACTCTCGACCTTGGTAGAGATTGAAAATTGTATCATATCATTAATAAATAGAAATGCAACATGTTTATTTTCTATTTTGTGAATAAGAAGAGTTTCCTTCCGGAAGCTGCAACCTTTAACGATCTTTTAATTTGATAATTCTCATTCTCGTGTACGTATTCAGTAAAAGATACTTTTTTTTCAAATGCTTTTAATAATTAAAACCTGGAACAAATCTGGAAGAATAAACAAACCTGCCTATATGTAAAGTTCTGACCTTATTGTATAAAGCTCGTCTTCCGGAATGATCAATAAGCAATCCAGATACTTCCTGACGAATTCTCAAAATTTTCAAAGCTACATAAAAAAAATTGTGATATAACAAGGGAGTTTACACAGACGTCCCCACTAAGGCTTGTAATTTCTTCGAATTTAGGCTTGAAGAGCTCTTTTTGAGAATGGGGATCTTTTCAAAGGTAGGACTGATTATTCCGGAAGATGAGCTCGATTTAATAGGATAGAACTTACTTTACAAGCAAGTTCATAAAGTCTTCTAATTGTACTACTCTGCTCCTTCTCATGATCAACATGTAGATGTTTGAAGCATGTTATGGTGGCGATAGAAAAACGATTGAAAAGTGATGTTTTACAGTCTTAGATCTGTTTATTGTTCTTGAAACGATAACTTGGATTTATGATTGTTATTTCCAGTCCTTGATGTTTAGAAAAACTATTGAGTTTTCGACTATTCAAAATAGCATCAGGGAAAGAATCCTCCAGCGACTTGCAAATCATGAAACTTCCTAGATATTTTCGAAGCTCGATTTTATAGAAGACATCCCTGATCCAATAACTCGGAGTTTGCGCAGCTACAGCGGATAGTGGACGTTGGCTCCAAATTGACAATAACGCGCAGTTGCAGCATAGATCTATGAACTCGTATATGCAGAAGGTATTATTTGAATAGGTTATTTCCTATCCAGTCTTGACGTCTATATAGGATGCATTATTTTTATAACTGTTGAATCTTCGCATACCTCGATATTTACGGATTCCGTGAGCCAAAAGGTTTGCAACAGATTTCCAGGCATCAGGATTGATAAAAAAACAAGTTTCCTAGATAATGTCTCCGCATGTATTGTTTTATTTTCGGGAAACAAAGGTTAGTGATCAGAAATAATTTTAGAATTTTCAGTCAAAATGTATATTGACAGGGAAGGTCTTAATTCATAAACACCTTTGAAAAACTTGATTCTATATACGTAGCAGTTACCTAATATAGGCTGTTCCTTTCAACAATTCCGTTAAAATTCAAGACTTTCTAGCATTCAGCCAATAAATCTGGTCTAATTTAAACGATTCCCTTACAAGATTTTCATCACTAAGGGAATCTTGGCTAAGGAATGGTCCTTATCTCTATTTAAAAAATCTTCCTGTCACGCGAGCACATTCTCATCGCAGGCTTCGCTCGCAAGCTTGAGCACGCCTACAGCGCCCGTCTGTCGGATCTCGCGCTTCGCGCTTGATGATAAAATCGTCTTGCGCTCCACGCTCGGTCTTTGTACTTCTTTACATTTATATACAGAGCTTTTGAAACTCGATAGCGAAATGTCGACTACTTTGATTTAATTTGATGATTGTGAACTTACTTTTGTTTAAGCTTCTCTGGCTTTGACGAATACATTCTCATCTCGTGTCTCATGCTGCGCACTCGATCAAAATTTGTCCGAAACGGTATAGAAGTTTTGTTGCCCAATTTTCTTCATATGTTGGGTACTTTTTCTAGAAATTGGATTGTTTAATTCATAAAAGATCTTCAAATCTTTTCCTCAATTGTTTAATGTTTTTTTTAGTTCATACGATTGGAAAAAGAACTACGCTGGTAAGGAACTTACTCTCTTTTTTTTCTGATTACATTCTCATCAGAGAGGGTATTAGATTTGTGTGAAATTTGACCCCCCCCCCCCATTTTTTTGTCAAATGTCCACGTTTTGAGACACCCTGAACCCGGAACCCGGGTTTTTCGAATGTGCCTGTCTGTCTGTCTGAAAATTGTAAGTACAGCTTCCTGTAGCGAGTAATGAGTGGAACAATTTATCGCCATGATGTTTTTTGATGGAAACAAAATTGTCAGAGTTATGTTATTCTCATAATAAAAAAATATGAACAAAAATGAGAATATTCAGCTCAACAACGGAAGATATGAAAGAAAAGATATAGGAGAAAAAATATTTACTTTTGGGAGCCCTACAAGATGGTCCTCACAACTTTTTGAATTTTCTAAAAAAATCGAAAAATCAAATTTTGGTGGCAAAAATGATGAAAAATGTATAGATAGTCACATATAGATCATATAGATCATATGGATCAGTCAGTATATATTGATAGTCACCAGCTTAGGAAGAATCAAATAAACACAAGTTCTTTACCAGGAAAATATCTTAAAATGTGATATAAATTTTCTTTTAACAGAATATGCGGTTTTTGTTTCAATCAGGAAAAATGAATAACTCTAAAGAAGAAATAATAAACGATTTATGGAAATGGCGGAGGCTGCGACAAAATTTTGATAGAGAAAAGTTTTCTAACCGAAAAAGATCTATAAATTTGTTATAATTGTTCCGATTGGACGCATACTTTTTGTTTCAATCATATAAAATAAAATAAAACATGAAACAAATAAATTCCTAGATAAAGAACACAATATATGAAAATAATTCGGCAAAAAGACCGTTTCGGACGAATTTGGATCGAGTGCGCAGCACGAGACACGAGATGGGAATGTATTCGTTCAATTCGGAGGAGCTTCAACAAAAGAGAATTCATAATCATGAAAGTAATGTAGTCGACGTTTCGCAATTGAGTTTCAAAACCTTTGTATGCAAATGTAGGGAAGTACAAAGACCGAGTGCTTAGTGCGAGGGAAATCCATAATCAAGCGCGGAGCGCGTGGTGAGTATATCATCGAGCGCAGAGCGCGAGATCTGACAGACCATGTTGTAGGACTCCTTAAGAAAAACATTTTCTCTTCTATACCTTTTTTCATATCTTCCGTTTTTTGGCTAAAAATATTTGGCTAAAGAACTTGAGCTTCAGTTTCTTAAACTAAAAGGGTGTTTCAGAGGTTCATCAAGTAGATTAGTTTTTTCGAAAGTAATCGTGCTAAAAGACGAACATACATACAGAAAGAAAGACATATTCGTGAAAAACCTGTTTTTCGAGTTCAGGAGGTCTTAAAACGTGGACATTTAACAAACAGGGGGGAGGAGTCAAATTTGACTCAAATCTAATACCTTCTCTGATGAGAATGTAAAAATAGATTATGTCTCCAGCTCAAATCGTGGATGATCTGAAACCAACAACCAAATTTCTATTATTAACAAATTCTCAATTCAACATCCTTACATTATTAGACTGATTTTCCGTCTCTAATCGACTACGAATGACTTGTCTGTGACTTATTGTTGGTGCCGTATCTTTCAAATTAAAAACAACTTTTCATTTCACTCGCAAATAGATCGATATCGAGGTTTTTCAACTTTTTCTTTACTTTTATAAACCCTTCTTCAGATGATTCTATCCCGGAAGTAAACTCCTCGTGCCTCGATCCTGAGTCTGCTTTGATATTTCTTCTGCATCGATGTACAATGCAAAAAATCGGATTTTTCAATCTTCGCACCTTTTCTGTATCCATTCCTTACTTTATTCAAATTCTTGAGTAGAATATAACTTATACGATTAATATACTGAATGGCTGTGGTATTACTAGTTTGAAATGAGATTCGTCAGCCTTCAACATATTTTGCGACAGTTTTGAGACAAAAGAGATGCCGATAAGTGTTTTAAATAATACATGTACCTGAATTTTTTATCATTTTCCTAATGACTATTCAATCTGTCGCTATTATAGAAAGCTTTGCCACTTGTATACGTTTCTTATTCCTCATAAGTTTCCCTATTATATTTTAGAGAGAAAATTCTTAAGCAGTCGCCAGGTACTAAGTTTTCTATAGAAGTCTGGAGATTTTCAACGAAAAAACTTTTGTGGATGACTTTGCTAATGAATTATGCAATTGGAAGATCTCCTGTGACCTTTATATAGTCAAAATTATTATTACTGATGTGTGAATATATACCGTATAAGCCCGGTCTCCCCGCTGTCTGTTATTGTTTTGCATATGACAGCTCGTGAAAAACCATAATTCTATCGTACATTTATTTATTATTAAGTTCAAGTATTAAAATAATTTTTGATTGTAAAATAATGATTTTATTGCAGTCAATGTCTCATGGCCAGAAGGATAGTTTTGCGAAAAAGAAAGTGGCAAAGTTTTATAAAACGTAGTTTTGCCTAATTGTGTCACTTTATTTAATTATTATTTTGTGCCCACATATTAATTGCTATACTTTTATTTCAGAATATACTGCCTCACCTTTTGATCTTTCAGATCCATTATTTGGAAACAATATATATCTTCACATGTTAATTGAATTTTTAAGTAAATAAATTACCAGAAGTACAGTAAAGGTTATAACTTTAACGCATACAATCTTTCCAGCCGTTTAACGAATAATACAATATACTCAATTTAAAAATTATTATTTTTATGATTTCTTGTTTATTTGCATCATAATATAATAAAACATTAATATCATTCACGTCGTCAAAGTTTCATTCATAAGAATGAAAAAAAAAATTAATATTATTATTTCAGAATATTATGTTTATTTATTTTGAACTTTAGGGACTCCCTCTGTATATTCTACATTTTACTAACTTGAAAATTTATAACCTTAAAAACCAACATTTTCAGTGTTATATTTTCTTGAAAACTACTCGTAAAAGAAAAATTTAAAGAAAGAAAAAAAAACTCATAAAAGAAAAACAGTTCAAACTTCTATTAAAATAACCTCATTGCAAGAAATTCAAGCTTCGTCTTGGTATAATTTGGGTATTTCAAGATTTTTGGATCTCCATGAATATTTTATTATTGGATGTACAAGGTTCACATTATTATCTTATATAATAAGTAAGATGATAAATTTTGTATTAAATATCTTTTATTACAGTAGGCCTGATACTCCTAAATATATTTGAAAGTAATTAGCCATTTTATTATTAGAAGCAATCGCATGTGGTGCTAACGACGGTACCAGGGGCAGTCATTCGTTTTACATATCCGTCAGATCTACATATCACAGTATGCAGTTCGCAATATCCAATGAAGAGTCAACTACCGTGCCCATAGTTTTATATTCACTCAAACATTTACATATTTACTTATGTTGTTGCTGAATTTCATTTCCAAAATTCTTTCCTATGTGCAAAATCCAATGAGATTTACCTTCTGAGTTTGAAATAGGAACGAGTTGGGTATTATTTCGAATTAGATTCTACTATCACATGGTGTGAAATAAATTCGGTAGACCTTAGTGAATGTGGTAGTGTATAAATCTACTTAAGGGTTCCACGGATTGGGAGATTCATATATGGAAACTGAGAATCCTTCAGTACACGGATTAATCTAATATGTTAAAAATAAGCAAATTCTATTCATAACTTACCCTATGCCGCTTCTTTGGTTCTGAACGATGTTTGCCTAACCTCCAGGGTATATATAGAACATATTGTTGTCAGGGACAAGGCATGTTTGGAAAAAATCATTTCGTCAGTTTGATTTCTTGTTATGAATGGTTCTGTAAAACTAATAGGCATTATACTATGAAGAATTAGGTACTACCTGCTTTAGGGTATCTACCTCTCCCATATGTTCTTATCTTCTTGTTAACGCATTAAGCACTAAGAAATCCGTAAGTAAGAACACGCGAACTTTAATCACACCCAAAGTTTATATTTGCACGCACCATTATGATTTTTTGAATTTCTCCTGGAAACACTTCCAGTTCTTCCAAACAGAAAAAGGAGATTTGGGAAAAATGTCTTGCCCTCTATATATTTATATGTATATATAAATCGAAATTTGGTTAAACAACCACCGAAGGTTCTGCCTGGGAGCAACCGCCATTCATGAAAATGGCTCAAGCTCCCAGTTGAACCACGGTATAACCGCGGTTGAACGCGGTATTTATATACATAGATATTTTGTTCAGTTTGATTCTTTGGAATAAAACTAATATGCCTATGATAAAGCCACCAAACGTGTCCTCAGGTTGCGGAAAGAGGGTCCTTGCTTCAAGGGCTTCTGCTTAATACGGTTACAATAGCTAATAAGCAGTCATGAAAAATTGGCTAGGGGTGTTCTCAAAGAAAAACCCCCAGAGCTAAGGCATGAACAACCGTCGCTGAATACTGCATGGCACCAGGGAGTAGTGTCGTCAACGGTTTGTCTAGGATACCACATCCTCCCTAGAGTATATGCTTCCAGACTAGACGTTAACTTAGCATGCAGGGCTTAGTGATGGTGAACAATCTCTTCCCTAGTTACTGGTGGGAACAACTTTGGAAACCCAAAACTTGAGTCTAGGTGTGAATGCTATTCTTTGGTTCTAGAGTTCGGGGTTCTGAATAAGATAGAGACATGATGACGAAATGGCAAGACGATCGACGTTCTTCATAGACGGATCTACTAGACGACCTGCTCAATTGCTACGGTGCCAGTTCTGTCCTTATAATCGCAGAGGTAACATGGCGCACCTGCACACTCAGGGGTGCCAGGAAAATCCGGAGCTCTCGCACGTTTCACAGCAAGTGTTAAGAAACCGTGCTGTAAACCTTTCGCGAACAAGAGATGTATGTGGAACGCTTCTTCAACCACTGCAAGAACAAGCCGCATACGTAAATTATGAAGCGACATTAGGAACAACTACTAGAACAAGGCATCCCTCAACAGACGACGGTGATTTTAGAACAAGGAGAAACATTACTATCCAGGTTCCTCCCAAGCCTCATGATCTAGCTGAAATGGTTGGTACCTGTCGCTACGATCTTTTGGAGATTTCTGAGCACTGGACCGTTACTTGCGCAGTTTATGATGCAGTGAAAGCTTTAGCAGATTCAAATCAAAGGTTCGAACCTACGATTGATGAAAAGATTAAAAAGCGCTTGCATAAACTAAACAATAAGATTGTCTAGGCAAGATAAAGTGCGTTCCATGTGCAGTGTTTGATAGACTATGTAGAATCCAGTAAGCGTTTTACGGTGAAGCTCCGAAATTTCGCTCATAAAATGAGGATCCATCATCAGACATTGAAAATGTCAAACCTAAAGACCATTGAGCCGCACGTTGTTGACAAAATACGAGTACTATCTAACGCAAGGAGGAGAACTAGAAAGAAGGGGGGGGGGGGTCAATGAGGTTAAAAAGTTTCTCTCTGACCCATCGCACACCTCTAGCGATCCTTCAGTTTTTGTCGAAAATCCACCAAAATCCGGAGAAGTCGACATATTTTGAAGATAAATATACGAAGTAAATCATTAAAAGCAGGCACTTGAAAATCAAACGTTTCAAGTAGCTGTGCAATAACCTCATAACGTCCAAGAAGGAATGCCCACCAATCACTGCTGAGGAGGTAAAGAAAACATTAAGGGGCACAAAGAACTTGTCCGCTGCTGGTTCAGATTGTATCAAGAACTTTTGGTGGAGGATGTGCACTCCTACACACCAACGTCTGGCTCACATCTTTGCCTCATATCTAAAGTCGGAGATCCCTATTCCGCAGTGGCTGATGTTAGAAGAAACTGTATTCCTACCAAAGGAAGGCGACTCGTCTGACCCAAAGAACTGCAGGCCAATAACTTGTCTGCAAGGAAGCTGCGTACCACAAACGCAATCTGTCAATGGTCTTGATTCATCACCAGAAAGCTTTTAATTCAAACACCCTAGACTTATCATATGTCTGTTGAAAAGCTTGAATATTCATTCAGCTATAGTAGGGTGCATAGAGAGATTAATTTTCCTTTGCAAGACCAGATTTACTACTACTTCTGGAAATCATCGTGTGAAAAAGGACAGCTTCACTTTCCCATTCTCATGGGAACCTTTGTGGCGGAATTTATGTTCGTAAGCATAAGGTCACTCATACATTTCATATGTATTACTTTAAAATCGATGCTTCTGAAAAAGAACATCTCGTAGATGCTCTTAGTATCGGCGAGGAGTACACACGAGAAATCAGTATGGACTTCGGATTAGATAAGTGCGACAATGTTCATCTGAAACATGGACGGATAGCAGGTAAAGATATACACCACGATCTTGTGGACGAAGGCGCTATCAGACACCTTAGCGCTTGATAGACCTACTAATAACTGGGCATGCCTGAGAGCCGCATTCAGGATACAACATCAGTGACAGAAGTTCTCCGAAGCAGATACCAACACTTTCTTCGACAGATTAGGTCGTCTAACCTGTCGTCATTAAATAAGATATCTGCGACTAACATGCTTGCTGTGTGGTTTTACTCTATTCGTTTGGGGTAGTCCAATGGACGAAGAATAAGCTCAAGGCTCTTGATCGCACTAATTGCAAGATAATGCATATGGAGAAAAGCTTGCATATCAAATCGTCCGCTCAGCGCCTATACATCGCACACCGTAAAGGCAGACGCGGACTCCTAAATCTTCAGTACCTCTACAACCGAATCATCCTTGGAACCCTCTTATCATCGCTAATGGTGAAGATCCCCTCCTGGCAATGGTCAGGAATCGCGAAATAAGTGGGGAAGGAGCATTTCTCCACAAAGCCACGGAGCAGGCTGCTGAAACTCTTGGCCTGGACCTCAACATCAGAAATGATGATAGTGCACCACTCCATCAAAACACTTCACTTCTAAAAAAACAGACGGAGAAAGCAGTGGCCAAAAACTTCCTAAGAAAATATGAAAACAAAGTGATGCACAGAAATTTTTGCAAAACTGTAAAAGATTTATCCTTGTCGCATGAGTAAACGTTTGATTTTCTTAAATCATCAAGACTCAATTTAGGAACGGAAAGTTTCATTTTGAAGTGCATGATAGCAGAGCGTGATTAGAAGTCGTGAAAGTAACAACAGCAACAAAACTTCTAAAAGGAGGAGAGGTAATCAACGATTCGTTGCGAGGATGGAGTCCAAAACCATATCACCGACCTTGTGTTATGAGAATTTCCAGCAGGAGGAAATAATATTATGTGCAGGTTGCATTGGAGGCTTTAAAGAGCTTCAAAGTAGTTGGCAGAATAGAGAAGAAGCCATAAGAAAAGACAGATATTTCGTTGAATCTAGCGAGGAGGAAGAAAAAGGATGCAAATGCAAGAGGATATATTTCTGTAACTTTGGAAGAATTCCATCGATCGATGATGTATCGTATGCAACGTCAAGCCCAGATATACACGAAACTGGTCAAATTTTTAGAGTGCAGTTTCATAAATATATAAATTGCAACTAAGCAAAAACAATATGCTTACAAATTTGTATCAGGGATGACTGTTTCAGTTCATATGAGTGGGCACAATGTCACAATTCAGAAATTGAGACCTCTAGGCGTAAATATTGAAGAGAATGCGATAATGGTAAAAATATAAATGACCTTCCATCATAATTTGATAGTTTTCGACATTCTGTAAATCTTGCATGTTCAACCAATCCTCATTCAGCTCGAAATGTTTTCGAACGAAATTTACCTAGATTAGAGGATGATGCTGTCAAATATAATAACGCTGTCGAAGGGGATGCTTGCTTGTCCAGAAAGCGTCAGAAATTTTCTGACTAACACGCAGAAACATGAGAAAAGACCGACCATATGTTATGGATGTGAAAAGGGAGGCCAAATCAAATGCTGACAACGTAGCTTCATCTCACATGACGAGGAATCGTAAATGGTTTCAAGCATATGAAAAAGGAAATCATCAATGTGTAAGTATCGGACGGTCAACGGTGGTCAATAGCATGGCTAAATGAAGTTCCACATGTACGTTATACAACGGAGGCATATTTCTTTATGTTAAAGGCCTGCAAAAGGGGACTAGCATTTTTTGGATACGAAATTTATAAAATAAAAAATGAGAAATAGTAATAGGGTCATCTTGTTCGGACACAAAATGAAGATGTACGGGCTTTGGGCATGAGAACATTGAGAGCTGCTAGAAAAGGAATATGGATTCGATGTCTATTGTTATATCTGGGATATCCAAAAAACACTACAAATAAAATTAAATATAAAAACCAGTTTTCCATAAGGCTTGAAGATCAGGGATTCCATAAGAGGACGAAGCACTTCCATGTCAAATAACATTTTACTAATGAGCTTGTCAATGCTTAAAGATTGGGAAATCGTAAGTAAGAAAACTAAAATCTCAACCACAAATAACTTGAGCTTATACTTGCATGCACCTTGATGAATTCTTTATTTTCTCCTGAGAAAACTCTTGTGTTTTCCGCGCAGAAAAGGAATGTGTCGAATATATGTTTTTCTCTATGTTGGATATGAGAATAATAAAATGTTTCTAAAACTTTCTTATGACTACGGAAAACATGAGAAAAAATTTCTTCAATTAAATGTATGAGCTTTATTGTGTACTCCTTTTTTGAAAAGTCGAACAGAACTCCAGCGAACTAATTTTCATAATTATGAAACTCACGACTTCGATACAGACAATGTATTTTGAAGACATTCCTTCATTTTTTATATTTCTTGAAGCTGATATGTTAAATACTGTAAAAATCATATTGAGATTACGGGAACCTATATTCATCGTCAGAGGAGATTGAGAACTATTTTTCAGTCCGCGTATACTTTCGCGAGGTATAAAGTTTGATTGCTTCTTGAATATTTTTATGAACGTGCGGAGTACACAGAACTGTGGCCCGTAAACTATTTATATACCTTGCAGCTTCCAATGAAAATAATTCCCGAACATCATACCGATTACTGGAATAATTTTTCAATTATTTGGAACACATTAGGTGAAATTCTTGCGTACGCATGGAAACTATTTCCCGGACGAATACTCTACCAATTGAATCACGGAAGGATCTGATAATCATTTTCTTATGGTAAGTATATGCTTTCTAGCTATACTTACATACACAAATAATAAATTCAATTCGGAAGTTCTTATTGTTAGTCATCTTGATCAGTTCACCGTCCGCAAAGCAGCCATCCAATGCATCGACCGATTTATCTAATCAAGTTTTCAAATCAATTTTCCTTAATTTGGATCAGATGTAGGATTCCCAATTCATAATACGTCTTCCTGTGAAAAAAGGACCGCCTTTTCCTTTTCTGGGAACCGAACAGAATTTCGACGCAGTTCGAAAATAATTACTTTTACAACTTCACAAAAGATTGGAGAAAGTTCGAAAACAAGTTCATAAATTGGTTGAATTTTCGAATCCTTGTATGTCAGACAGTGTAGAAGGATTATGTGAATTTTCAAATAAAACCAAAAGAGATTACGGTGTAATCTTAGGAACAAATATATTTTTTGGAGGAAGGCAGTTTTATTGCTTACTGGAAAATGGTATAGGAAAATGCGCAGTAGTCCAAAGAATACTATTTACTCTTTCGCTATTATAGAAAGCTTTTGCACCTGAATATTTTTCTAATCCTTTATAAGCCTCCCTTGTTGAAATCCACGAATATTATGCTACATATCTTCATCTTGTAATCTTCACGCATATATCTTTAGAAATACTAATTTTTCGATATTTTCGTAAATAAAACTTTTGCGGATGACTTTGCTAATGAACTATGGAATGGGATTGCCTTCATATCATTCAGAGAAGAATACAAAATTCTGGTTTGATCTTCTTTTTGCCTAAGATCATCCTGATCAGCTATTGAATGTGATCCTGACCGGATATGGTATCCATCATTGAGAATTTAACATTGAAAAACATGATCTAATTCGGAATACAAAAATGGAGAGTACCAATATTTATGTATCAGATTTATCTCTTATTCTTATAAAGGATGAGAATAGTATAAATGGTAGCTATTCAATCAATTCTTCATGAATTCGACATTCAAAAAGATTCGTCACAATGGGCTGAAGCAATCATTAATTTTTGTATTCGCCGCTATTCTCCACGCAGCCGCACAATGGTAATAAATCATGAAAAGTTGGCCATAATGAAATTTGTTTTTCTCTATTCAAAAATCCCAGAATCAGCAGTGTTACCCCTAGCGATTCTTTCAGCGATACAAACTATCAAAGTGATTGACAAAGACAAATATGAAATATGTCAAAACACTTGACTGCAGTTTTCAGATGTTGATGATAAGCTCACGCTGATAAAAATAGAGTTTAGAAAAAAGTCTTGACAGATCAGGCCCTATTTTTTTATCTGAATAAGGAATAACGATCTTCTGCAAAACTTATCAAAAATTGAGCTGCCGAAAGTTGCCGGTTTGATCTCGGGGAATTTTTTCATATGGAACGTACAGTTCTGAAATTTGCCATGCATTTACTTGGAAATGAGTATAAAGGGGTTTTCAGGGTCCTTGATCTCGAATATGAAGAAAAAAACCCGAAAATCGAAATGGCTCACATTTTTCCAAAAAAAGTAGTTTTTCAGAAAAATCGCCGCCATTTCTGGTCTGCATTTTCAAGTGAATGCATGGCAAATTTTAGAAAATATCCGCCATTTCCTATTTTGATTTTTTTTCTTTATTTTCGGAATCAGCGACCCCAAAAACCCCTTAATACTCATTTTTAGGTGAATGTACAGCGAGTTATAAAAAATGTCAGCCATTTCGGGTCTGCCATTTTGAATTTTGGATTTTTGAATTCATTTTCGAAATCATCGACCCCAAAAACCTTATATGGATACACGAACGGCGTGAAATATCGAGATTCTGATTTATGTCCAGCTTTTTGAGATTTTGAACCACTGTGAGCCGGGCTGCTCCGTGTGCCCGAGCCACGCTTCGAAATCATACATCTTATGAGAGAATAATGGCCGTCAGTGAAATTTTTTTCAGATCGTCGTTCTTGAATAGTTTTCACATGTATCACCAAAGATCTAGACGATTTTAGCATTGAGAACTTGATAATTATGTCAATCGTTCATAAAAATGTTATTAAAAATACGAGAAAATTGTTTATTGACCATCGCAATATTTTTTATCTCAAAGAGTTCTCTTCCAACAGCACTTGTACCAATTTTCGTCAAAAAATATTCAACAGTTCGAGCGCGACTAATTCTTATCGAAACATTATTTTGTTGCACAAAAAAAATAGTTATAATAATTATCTTGACGAAAGTCCAACATTTGAACGTTACTGATAGTGTGTAGATTCGATTGATATTATCATTTTATAACATTTGCGTGGGCTGGAAATTTGGGCGCCCACTTGATGTGATTCGTCTCATAGGAACTATCATCTCTTGATAGGGCTTCTCATCTTCTAGAAACTATTTTTTTGAGAGAACGAAATTCCACACGTGTTTTTCCGACACAAACTAGAAGAGTAACAAGCCTTCGTGTGAGAGCCGTGTAAACCTTTAGCTGTAAAATAATAATTTTGTTCTACGCATATCAAGAAAATGACACGAGTAAACTCAACGCGATCGGCATGCAGTTCCTGCGTAATATGTGCGGTAAAACGCTAATGGACAAAGTTAGTATTGAGTGGGTTCTCAAAGAATGTAGTGTGGAAGAAATGCTGTTTGACAAGAGTGGAAAAAATTTGGTGAGATAGTTCCATCCTGTTGAGAGAATAGATGAAGAACTTTTCCAAAGCAAAAGTATTTAGGTGGGGTAAATGTTAGCGTACCCACAGCAGACAAAAGAAGGAATGGATATAATGTGTAAATAGGACCCTAAGAAGGAGAAATATAAAGAGCCATAGAAAAGCAAGAGCTTGTATGAAAAGATGCATGGATGTGAAAGAAGCAAGAGATGTATGCCAGGATAGATATGTTAGGAGAGCAAGTGTATATAAGAAAGAGAATGAAGTCTGGAACGAACCATTTTGGATACTAATTGGTCCGTGTAAGGGTATCGCTTAGTTGATTATTTGAATGGATTCGCGAGACTCTTTGTATGGGGTGTTTACTAGAGAGCTAAGGAAGCGACCCGTGTCGGAACAATGTTGCACAGGGCGAGTGTGTGGCTCTGTTGGCCAAAAATACCGCGTTCCAAGCAAAGATTTTGGTTTAAAAAGTAAGGATTAAAAATGGAATCAGTTTGTTTATGTTCGCGAAGAACACGCAATGAATTCTAAGACTGATCTTATACCTTTCCCTGCCTCCTTCTCATACACATCCCTTGCTCAAAATTTCCCATGTCAATCCCACCTCCAAATCTTGACATATCAATTCTCCATTTTCCAGTAGAATAGCGGGACTGGAACCAAACGAGTAACGCTTACCCAGAAAGGGATTTGGCTCGATGGTATAATAATAACTCTGTGAAATTGTGACAATTTGGCAGCAAGTAGAAGCAACGCATGTTGATAATGAGAAAGAGGAGCATAGTAAAATTATAAATTACT
Source organism: Neuroterus valhalla (assembly GCA_011762715.2). NCBI lineage: Eukaryota > Metazoa > Arthropoda > Insecta > Hymenoptera > Cynipidae > Neuroterus > Neuroterus valhalla. Next base: position 3,965 of record WSXT02179082.1, on the reverse strand, counting down.
ACAACATTTCAGACAAGCCATGCCATCGCGAGGTTCTTCGGAATAATTTCAAATCTATTTAAACTAAATTATTACGTCACTTCGGAATTAAGGGTCATATCATTATTTTAGAAAATAACTACGATGATACATTGTTCTGTAACATATCTTTTATTGCAGTAGGCCTGACACTCTTAAATGAAATAACAGTTCATTATCCTTTTTTTTGGGCGAGCAAGTGTATGAGGTGCAAACGGTGACACCAGGGGGAGTCAATCGTTTCACATATCCATCAGTTGAACATACGTACGAATGTTGATCACAATTATCTGCGAAGAAATGTAAGATAAGAAAAAAATGATTGACCTCCACAAATTCTTTTATTCTTCTATCGGAAAGTGAAAGGTTCAGAATATATCCACACAAGATCCAAAAAACAATATTTACCGACACGATTATTCACCCAGAGCACGAGTTACGTGATAAATAGTATATTACATTGCAAGGACAGAAAGTTGAAATTCCTGCACTGTGTGATATGGTTTCCGAGGCGAAGCCGAGGGCATCATATCTCGCAATTCAGGACTTTCAAACTTCTGCCTGCGTGGTGTATGCTATTTTTCTCCATACACGGTAGAAAGTATGGCGAAGAATCATATTTTTATAAGAAATATGTGTACATTATAGCATATATTGATTCCTACCCCGAAACTTGTGCAAAATCTAATGAGATTTAGCGTCTGCGTGTGATGGAAGAACAAATTTTGTATTGATTTTAAACAAATTCTACTATCAAAAAGCTTGAAGTTGATTCGGTAGAGCTTGGCAAATGTGGTAGAATATGAATCTATTCCGAGATTTTGCGGGTTTGGAGATTCATATATGGAAACTGAGAATACTTCGGTAAGCGTCGGAAACTTATCTGTTAAAAAATGAAACAAATTCTATTCATATCTTACCATATGCCATTTCTTTGGTTCTGAATGATGTTTGCTTTACCTCCTTGGTATGGATAGAACATATAAATGTCAGCAACAGAACGTGTTTGAAGAAAATCATTTCGTCAGTTTGATTTCTTGTTACAAATGGTTCTGTAAAGTGAATGGCCATCAAACTAGAGAGAATTATGTACTACTTACTTTGAGGTATCTACCTCTACTAATGCAATTTCCTTTTTCTTTTCTCACTTTTCATAGTTGTTTTTTCTGATGCGTTTACCATTTAATCAAATGCATGTTATTCTATTTGTATAATCTCCACATTAAATAAGCTTTTGTAACGTGGTAGCAGAGCGTAGATAGGAATCATGGAAAGTGAAATTGTGATCTCCATTCATTGGTCAACCAAATAAGTCAATCAACAACAACAACAAAACTTCCGAAAGGAGGAGAGGTAATCAACGATTGTTTTGGAGGATGGAGTCCAAAACTAAATCGTCAACTTTGAGTCATGAGAATCTCCAGCAGTATAAATATATTGTGCAGGTTGCATTCAAAGCCTTTAAGTTCTTCAAGGTAGTTGATTGAACAGAGAAGAAGCCAGAAGAAAATATAGAAATCCCGGTGAAACTTTGTGAGAACATCATCATTCAATTATGTGGCATGTGCAACGTTAAACGAAATATGCACAAAACTAGTAGGATTGCCCAAGTGCAGTTTCACAACTGCATAAATTGGAGTTCAAAAAAAAAAATATGCCTAAAAATTTGTATCACGTATGACTGCTTCAGTCCAAATTTATCCGGCATTCTTGAAATCTTAAATGCTCAACATGAACTCTGGTAGAACTAGCGGAGTCTATGGTACTGTTCGAAGATCTTCCTGCTGGGCTATGGGATGAATCTTTTCAAACCGATATTTATTTAGTTATTTGGATAATGAGCAGAACATAAAAAACTAGAACTTCCTATGGAATATGGTTTGAAAGACGAGCTCACGTTTTGCATTTAAAAATTCTTAGTGCTATCTTATATGCACATATCCCTCGAAAAGTTTGAATCAAGGGAAATCCAAAAACAACTCAATTGAGTTTCATTAGGTACATTGACTCGGAGGAAATTGATTTATTTCAGAATGCAAAAAACAAATCGCAGAAAGATCAAAAAGGAAAGTTTGATCAAGAAATTTAGGAGATTTAGGATTACAAAAACAATTTACAAGAAGAAATTGAGTCTGAAGATTCATGGAAGTCTGTTGAAGAAGGAAATGACGAGAATGAATCGAAAGAAGATTTATTAAAGCCTGTACAGAATGTTGAATCAAACATATTCGAGAAAAGAGCATCTATGATATCAACAGGGTTCAGAGTCAAATCATGTTCAATTGCATTATACGCCACATTCAATACTGAGGCACAATTATCGCCAACTAGAATCGTGACTTTTCACCTTCTAAATTTTTGAAAAACACTTAGTGAATCACACGAGAGGCTCTATATTGCTAGGGTTTAAATATTAGAGTGGTCACAAGGCTACGTTGTACTTGCCAACACGATATGAAGAGTATCGTGGTCGGAAGTTCACACGTAGTGCTCTGACAGCCCTAAATTTACTTTAAAATTTTATGAAGCTGCCGGAGTGATCCGCTTCGCTATGATCGCAATACACTGCATGAGGACATCAGCGTTGAGAATGGAATAGTTATAAAAACAACCTATGCATTTACGTTTCGCGAAAACGATTTCTTCAGCCTAATGTCAATAAGCGGAAGAACAAATGGGCTTGCATGACAATTCCAAAACAATTGTTCTTAAATTAATATATTAAGTAAAAAACTAAACGAATAAAACTTCATGCAGCGAACCTTCATGACAGAATGTGATTATTGTTGCAAACCTACTCATTCAATTATTTGTGCTCTGCATACCATACTTGTAATTTTCCGATTTCTATGGAACCGTCTGTTAGTTATGATTTGAATCCATTTAATTTTGGAAAATTTGTAATAAATGTATGTTATCCATATCTATTACTTTCCTCATAAATTGAATAAGAGCAGGGTGGAGATTTGGCAGACTATTTCAAATTCAGGTAATTTCCCGGTTTTCCCCAGTCAAGTTCTTTAATTTTCTGAGTCAACTAAAAGTATCACATTGAAATAAATCGTGACGTTGATTTTAAACATTCTTTATTACAACGGATCAAACATTGTAAAATGAATGAAGTTTAGAAAAATACTCAAATTTCTAACCAGAAAAATATCTTTTCCTTTCACAAAAATTGGAACAGTTGAACTTACGATTGTAAGAAACCAATTTCTTATAACCGAAAAAGAAAGGATTTCCCACGAAACGTTATTGAAACAAATAGTTGAATTTCAATCAGAAAAAATTATTTGTAATCGTAAATGAAACAGTAATGTTTTGAAATAAAAACAAAACACATTTCAAACCAGAAAAAGTATTTTCCATCACGGAGCAAACTGATATGGTTGCAACAACTGAAATGATCAAGTTGCGACCAATATGGTTGCATTTTCCACAAGTTTTGTTGAAACATCTTTTATTCAGGTTTTCAGATCCAAATGCTATAGTTGCCACAACCACAAGCTTTTAGTAGTATGTTGTAGCTCCAACAACCACGCCATTCGTAGCCCAACCATATCCAATTTTTGCCGCTTCTCTTGCATGTAGTTGGATCAACTCATGGTATGATTGTCACAACTACAATTATGTAGCTACAGGATTGTGGTTGCTACAACCACAGTCTGTGGACGTTTCACAAGCAAAGTGTTTGCATCACAATTATTTCTGATTGGTTGCGCACAGTTGCGCAGATTAGCGTGCGCCAAAGCACGTCACGTAGCGTAACAGCGTGTCATCCATTAGGCATCCGACGCCATCATATTCTTGTTTGTGTACTTTGAGAGTACTAGTGCTTGGGATACGGAAGTGTTAAACCAACCTGAAGTTTTAAGGGGGTATTCTGGTCTAGACGCCTAAATTTTACATGTTTTTAAAAGTAAGATAAAAAACAAATGAAGAATATT
>WSXT02179071.1:0-21467 GCA_011762715.2 Neuroterus valhalla | reverse complement strand
TATATATAGTGAATAGCACTTGAACTATACTCGAATAGACGGAAACATAAACGACATATTTGCGCCCCATTAGACAATTTCTGCGTCATGGGCTGAATAGCGACAGTGCAGGACTCGATTACAATATTAAGATTAAACGAACTTGACAGAACCAGATTAACGCTCCGTTTGGTTTGAGTCTCCAATTAAATTTACTCTCACTTAAACATTTCATATTGTTTCAAGAGATTTCGAGAGTTGCACAGATTTCGAGTTTACTTGAAAGATTTCAAGAATTTGAAGAAAATACCTAGCATAAGTTTAAAGAGAATCTCAATTTTCCAGGACTTTTACAATATTTCAAATCTCCTGGGAGATCCATCAGATTTCAAGGAACCAAATAAATATGTATAAGGTTTGGGGGGGGGGGGGAGCAGTGCTAGGAATTTTTAGGGATAACAAGAGATTCCAAAGGATTGAGACGATTTTGAAGGGGATTTCAAGTATTGTGAATGATTCCAAGACATACCGTAGTATTTCCATAAATTTTAAAGGATGATATTGTATATTGGATTCGAAAGATTTTAAGAGTTGCGAAGGAATTTCATATGATTTTGGAACATTTGAATGATTGAGATAGATCCTAAGTGATTCGAAGTGTTTCCGATGATGAAATCAAAGTCATCTGGAAGATATAGATGTTTACGGAGTATATCTACGGATTCAAAGAAATTCCTTAAGTTTCCGAAAGATTTGACGCGATTTCTGTTGATAGATGAAAATTTCAATTCCTGCAAAAAATCTAAATATGAGAATAAATAATTCAAATTTGTGAAAATCAGCCTAAGACTTCCAATTCAAAATTCTGTATCAACCTTCGATATATTATGAGAACGATATCTCACAACTCCCATCCTACAAATTTCGCTTCTGCATCCACAAATTTAATAAAATAAATAAATCCTCAAAATATCCTTTCCTCCAGTAATAACTTCAATCTACTTTAGAAAGTATTCGTGGAACTCAGAGCGCTTATGATCACTGACGTTTTTAGACGTTTCAGACTTTCCCGTTTCTCAAGAAGAGAATCCTCCTGATATTTGTACTCCTCTTTTTAATATGTCTTCCCGTACGTGGGTTGTTTCACCTGTGAATAGATAAAAATATTCTCGAAGTCGAGAGTTCGTTTTTGCTGATACGCCAGTAAAAAGAAACCTGTTGCAACGCGCAATATCACCGAAGCCAGACATCGATACGACGTGTTACATATTCGCCAATGTGGCTTCACGGTTCGTATTCATTTCGTCGAGTCAGTAGAAATCCGAATCATATTTTTTCTCTCTGATCGATCTCCGGACTTTTTCCTTTCCACGGAGAATTTTTCGCCCCTAGCAACTTCTCTGCGAATCGTAGGCGGTTTTTTTCATGAGGGTTGGTTTATTCGATGTGCGTAGTCATGACAAGGAGTGCGTTCCGTAAAACAGCTGTGGTCGTTTTCGGGTAACAGATTGAATTTGGCTGGTTCCCCTCCTTTTCCTTCTATTGCGGATTTTTTGAGTTACGACTTAACTCTGAGAACGATGAAAGACCGTTTCATCATTTTACTTCACACCATCCAACAGCCACTGCTAAAGCGACCAGTAAAACAACCTTTTTACGACGATGTCAATTTTACATTGAAGAGCGAGCTTTGCGTGTTACATGCCGCAAATCATCCGTTCACGCTCATAAAAATAGGAAATGCATGCAGTAAGCAAATGTTACGACCTTTGCGGTTCTTCCCAAGTTCCTCAGGCGTGCTTGCTTTAGAAAAATGGGGTCATATTGAGAACGTAGTGTTTGGAAATGGGGAACTTTTTGCTACTTCTTGACTAGAAAACCTAGGGATTTCATCTTGAATTCTATGGGGCACCTTACTTTTATCTGTTTTCTTTTACTAGCGAATAAAACAATTAAAACACAGTTATTCCCGAAGTTTTCAGGCTATTGCAGTTCAATTGACGCTGCAACTTGATATCAAAATTCTCCAATGTAGTGCTTTAAAAAATCGATCAGCCCAACTTCATGATCCTAGACACTCACGTTTTTTAATTATAATATTATGATGTATCACGTTTTTTGTTTTGTTTTTCCTTATGTTTCAAACCAACAAAAGAGGATACAAGTAATTAGGATCAGGTATGATCACGGTAGTAACACTTCCATGTATTATTTGACCAGATGTTTGCAGCGCCAACAGAGCCATCTTCAGTTGGACTCCGGGAAACAGGCTCCCCTCTCAACCCGCAACCCTGCCCGCGAAAGTTTAAAAGAGTTCTTCGAAATGTTTTCCTTCTCTTACAATATTACTGAATTATTGGTAATGAATTTACGGAGTCTCAGAAATAATAATAAAGATATAGAAATATATGAAGATATATAAAGATTTTAAAAAATATTTAAAATGATAACCTAGGTGAAAATATGCAAGTAGAATTCTGTACAAATGAATAAATGCAGTGAATTCACGTGAATGTTTTCAACGTCAGACATGTGATAATTTTGGAAATTATTCTATACTTACGCGTAGATTTTCCTAATTTTAGTTCAATTCATGAACCCCTAACCACTATTTCAATGAAGAAAATTAGATTAGCAACGGCGGAAGCAACGTCTGCTCAACAAACGTCAAGCAACATACACAAAGTTTTGAGGTTGAGAATTCAAACTTCACATGACGTCACAGAACTCTTAGTTCATCGAGTCCAACTTAAGATGGCTCTGTTAACGCAGCAAACATCTGGCAGCGAATATCATTTGCAAGATAGTCTAGGAAAATATGAAGGGTTCTGAAGTAAAGTAGAAAAAGTATTGTTGCTAGGCAGACACCTGATTTGTAGTATTTTATTAAGATTGCAATGTCACACAGTTGTCACACGAGAAAAGTATTCTTCACATATCTAACGCACAGAAACCTATTTATATAACCTGACTTGGCACTGCTTCTTACAACCGGGAAAAAGTCTTACCGCTTGTGAGAAAAGACCAGTGCTGGGGTAAAAATTCTTGGTGCCCCGATTCATATTGAGTTTCATTACTTCAACGTCGAATATTTTCTTGACATGATTCATTTAAATGTTATATTATAACTATGTCATTGGATTATTATTCTCAAGTTTTCAGTGTACAAGATTTCATGGATAGTACAAGTGCTAGAAGATTTATAAATATACACATATGAATCAATTGTATTTGGAGTCCAAAGAATCCATGTTGTGAGCTATCGAAGAAGATATTGCATTTACTCTTGTATTTTTCTATCTCGTGGAATTTCAATTTCAAAAAATAATTTTTTTTTCAAATATCAAACTATTCGGCAGGAAATAATCTTTCTTTTTCAAAAAATTAGGTTCTTCAACTGGATTTTTCAAATTTTTGTCCAGAATTCATATTTGAGTTGGAAAATTAACTCTTCTGTTAAAAAATTGATAATTTGGTTTTCTTATTTTTTACTCTTAAAAATTAACGGAATAATAAACGTTTTCGGACTTCAATCAGCTTGTATTTTTAGTGATTTTTTATGTGATTCGACGAAGAATATTCTTTCTTGGATTCAAAGAAGATTTCTTTGAATTATTCCGAAAAATAAATATAATTATCCCATAAGAAACTATACTGAATCATGGTAAAGAACTTATTTAATTTCTTTCCTTAGTTTCAAGTGCATTTCTTTATCAGACATTTATAACGTAACGTTAATGGGAAAAAAATTCGGAAATTGCAAAAATATTAATTCAAACAATCTTTGTATTCTCTTTACGCTCACTACACGAAGTGTAAGCCTGTGTATATGTATAGATAAGTGATATCCTCTTATTGTTATTCCATGGTTGTTCAGAAAATTCCTGAAAATTATAAACAATGTAATCGTTCAGAAAATCAACTTTTCATTCCCTCATCAACGTGACTACAAGAACGTTCTTTTCGAACTTTCATTGTTTTCCGTAATTGTTTGAAAAATTCCTAAGGATTATAAACAATGTTATTATTTACAAGATAATTTTTTTGCTTTTATAACGACTTTTCGAAAGGATTTTTTTGAGAATAATTTATTGATGTCTTTGGTTTATTACAAGAACAGTTAGTTTTATTCTTTTTGAGAGTCCCAAATCTCAAATCGCTTTGTTAAAAAAAAATTTCTAAAAATTCTAACTGTTTGAATAAATTTTTTTCTGCAATTGGCAATTCTTGATGAGGCATTTTATCTGTTATCTGTTTATGCCATCAAAATTGTTCTTGGACTGATACAGTTGTTCATGACGATAACCAAAAATTTAATAACAATTTATTGGTTTGAAAAATTATTTTTTCAATCTAATTTGAAATTTTCCAATAGTTAGTGCTGAAAAGCATTCGGTTTGGTTTTTTTCTATTAGTGGACGAAATTTCAAATCTATATGTATAACTAACTTCAGCGTCGTCAGGTTAGACCCATCTTCATTACGAACTGACGCCTGATGGTCGACTGCGCACATCGAGGCGCAGATATATTTTCCATTCTTTTGAACAAAACTGAAAATATTTACAACTTTTCTACAATTCTTCGTAAACTGAGTTTTGCTTCTGATTCATATTTTGTATGGTAAATACATAACTTTTTCTCTTCATGCCTCGGTCGAAAGTACGTTCCTCCGGCATCGATTGTAATGCAGAAAGTCGAATTTTAAACATTGATAGAAATACACTCGCGCCCTCTGTAACACTGGTAGCAAAAACTTACTCGCACGCAACAATACTCAAAGTTTGCTTGGATTTTATTCGTGTTTTCATGGATTAGTAAATATATTTTGAAATGTAATATTAACCTAAGACTTATTTTAAAAAATTGAACAAAATTAATTAGTCATTCTCTTTCGACGATAGCACGGACGAGGAAGAGGTTATACAAGATTTTTTCCTTCGGAATTGTGTGATTACATTTTCTTATGTAAATGCGTTTGATGCCTTTTCCCCGACCAGGACCACTGGCTTCGCTCGTGCTGCAAATGTCGGGGCAGGCATCAATAGATGCTATAATGTACATATATTGGTCATAAAAATATGATTCTTCGCCGTACTTTCAACCGCGTATGAAGAAAAACAGTATACACCACGCGGGCAGAAGTTTGAAAGCCCTTGACTGCGAGATATGATGCCCTCGGCTTCGCCTCGGGCACCATGTCACGTAGTGCAGGAATTTCAATGTTCTGCCCTTGTAGTGTAATATACTATTTCCTAGACTGATATCGAGAATTGAAAGACTCGTTTGCATTAGGAATTTGAGATTTCTGTATCGTTCATCAAAAGTCATCAAAGGTCTCCAACATTTTGGTACCCATCGAAGACTCCTGATCTTATACTACACTTTTCACAGGACATATTATTTCCGTGTAAGCAAAGGATTACTATCCCGATGAGGTAGTAGAAAGAAAAAAGATATTGAGATAAAGGGATTACTTGGAATGGGTTAGGGAACCTCGAAGGGAATATAGGGAATTAGAAATGAGAAAGAGGTCGTGTGCGATAAGAAGAAGAAGGCACATCGGTGAGAAAAGATAACAATGTGTGAGGTGGTGAGCATGAGTCATGTGTAGGAGATGTAGAGACAATAGAGAGCAAAGGTTGACGGTTCCGAAGAATAGGAGGGAAGGAAAAAAGAGGAAGAAAAAAGAGTAGAAAGTCTGGATAATTTATTCAAAAGAAGATAGCTGAGAACCATGAAGAAAAGGAGGAGCGTAGTCTAAAAGTTTGTTGGAAAAGATTATCCTTTTCTACTCTCGTCTGTAATATCTAAAAGGTCGTCTAGTGTCGGATAAGCTGTATGTTATAACAATTCCGACGAAAAGGCAGAGCAGTGAGTTGAGCAGATAAACTTGTAACATTGTTGCTTAGTAGATAATTAAACAAAACCTCTCATATCCGAGAACGCGTGTCGAGTGATAATAATTCTTCTCCATAACGACCTTTCATCTACTTCCATTTGGAGAGAACTCGCTGTTGGCAGTTATCTCGACGACGTGCGTATGCAGCATATGTATGACGGGCCGTGTGCACTTGATGTACAATTGTACATCCTATGATGGATGATTCTGTAGATGTGCAAGTGTTTTGTTAACCATAGCCCACAAGTGAAGTGATCTATCTCAGTAAGTTAAACATATGTCGAGCACAACGACCACACTACCTAGAACACATCGTAACAGCTGCATCGTTATTTCACGATTTCCTGTTGATCCCAACTCGACTCCTTCCTGCGTATTGCTTGTACAATGTGGAATCTTTTTCTTTCGTTTCGATATTTACCAAAGTACTAGAAGGACGAAAGAAAATGTCTAAATTGGAGTATTACAAACAAAAGATATCATTCTTTGCGGAATTATTCCTTGTTTCGTCACCTACAAAGCGATTGCTCGTATCGTACCATTTGAACATCAGCAATTTTAATTCTGACTGGAGCAGTTTCAGTACTTCTTCCCGTAATCTCCTCAATTCATTTCTAAAATAAATCCCTTCAAAATTATGCTGCTTTTCCAAAATTCTTCCGCTTTGTATTTATTCTTTCTTGCTTCGATTGTTTTTCTGTCCTCATCCTTAAATCCGTTTTATAGTCTAGTCCCTCCCTCGTCACTGAGACAATCAAGTATCTGCAGTCTCTTTTTCTAGAGCCACAGAATCGCACACTTCGAAAGCACTCTTGAAGATGTTATCCTGTAGTAGACGCTAGTATTTATTGTGATATTCATGATATATTGGTTGCACATCCAATTTCTTCAACTTCTCTATTCTGACTGGTGTCTATTTCGTCGTCTTATTATTATTTCTTCCTTTTTTTTAGCCTCCCTTCTATAATCCATCCTTGATCTAGGTTAGTTTCGAAACTATGAGATAGTGATCCGTTTCACATAAAGAACGTCTCTGGATCTTTTACAATCATTCTTTTACTATCCATTACTGTTTGTTTTTTGAATTTTCGAAATAAGCAATTCTATATGTACCTTCACGTAAACAGCAACCTAGCCATTTATATTTCCGAAGAGGATGATTCTTTTCGCAGGATCAATAATACCTAGAGCATCATTTAACAAATCCTAGAAGGTATCTTCTTCATCACCACTGTCGGAAAATTCAGTTCCCATTCGTTGTCATTCAAGGTTAAATGAGATGGTAGAAATTATCACGTTATTGTGGCTATGCAAAGTCCTTTGCTTGACTAGAGTCCTCGAGCTCAAAGTCGTTAGTTGCTAACATATATTCCTAACTCAAAGTTAAAAAAGTTTACATTTTATTTTTGTCTGGAAGAGAGGTGTGTTAAATATATGGGAGAACTGCTGCAGTAGGGAGTTTCGTGCGAGAAAAAGGAACATTGAGATATCAAGCGAGTTCGTCGTGGAGAGGAAGGGAAGGGGGGAGAAGGAACCAGGATAGCCAGCCAGGATAGGACTGAGGAGAATCCAGCCGTGTGGAAAGGAGAAAATAGCGAAGCTGTGCGCCCTCGAATTCTGATACTCATCGGATTTTTTTTCAACTTTTTGCCCCGTCCGATTACAAGCCGCAGAGAGAAAACCGGTCAAACGTTCTTGCATTAAAAGTACGAGGCCAATAAATTAGAACTGGCACGCTGCCATTTCAATCTCGCGAATCTTGCGAGAGACAAGGAATGGCGCGTTTATGTCATCCACCGAAAGCGGCTGTAACTTTGCGACAGTCGAATCGAATCGAATACTAAACGAGGCTTCGTCAGTAATCTTAGATACTATGTGCCATTTCAAATTGATACCTTCTGGATGACCTATTCTTCATCAGCCAGAGGTCGTCAGAAATTCAGCTTTCCTAACTAAATTTTAAAAACAAATGCCATCTTCATGTTGCGTTCATCAGAGGCTCTTTATAAAACACGCTAACATGTTTTTTCTGTTTCTCACTCCTCCTTCCCTTTCCTTTTAGTATAAGGTAGCCTTTGGCTAAACACGGATTTAACGTTTCTCATGCGGGTTTTTCCCGAAAATAATAAATATTTAGTCTCAAAAATTGGAGGAGTTATGAAGCACATGCTAACCGATGTCCTCGAACTCTTCTTTTGTTGTATAAACGAAAAAAGTTTTATTTTGCTAAATTTGTTAAAGTAAGTGTATCTTGAGGTTATGTTTATTGCAACTCTCCACAACCTTACTCCAAAAGTGTAACATATTTGTGGCCAAAAATTTAGAATCAGCAAAGGAGCATACAAACAAAAGTCCTGGAATGATGCTTGTTGGCAGGCAAATAAAAAATTTCATTTCATGAAAAATATGAATTTGGTGCAAAATTAAAAATTGCATGCTGGATAGTACGCCCTCTATGTCGCTAGGTGTAGTTTTGCGCAGTTGCGAAGCAAGTTTCAAGGCAAAATTCAGTCGGTAATTTATGTTCAACTTTTCAGTTAGAGCGGAGTTGAAGACAATTGAAGTAGACGAAAAATTTTTTTTTAACAATTTATTAAATATTTATAGCAATACCCTCTTATAATATTGCTGGAAAGTTGCAGCTTTCTCTGCAATTTTCAAGACGGTAATTATTTATGTTCAAATTTTCAGTTTAAGCGAAGTTGAAGACAATTGACGTGGACAAAGATATTTTTTTAACAATTGAATAAATATTTATGACAGTATCTTTTTAGAATATTGCTAGAATATTGCAGCTTTTTCTGAAATTTTCAAGTTTTGGGCCACTCCTCGCTCAAAGTGTGTTATTGAACACACTTTTAAACTATGAATCCTACATTGATTTATAAACTATCTTCAAGATAAGTCCTGAAGAGTTGCCTTCTTTCCTAAACTCGTAAACGTTGCTCGTAAACTCGTAAACTGCGTTGTTTTCTTCTATTTCTATTCTAAGATCTTCAGTTTTGCTTTGACTCTTTGCTTCTGAAAAAATGATAAATAAGGAAATGTCTACGTGTACCGAAAAAATCCGTCTATTTTCCTGAAATTTTTGTACATATAGCTTTTTTCTCAGATCCTACAATATGTAATATGGTATAGATTATGAAACATTTCAAATTCATCAGGCTTCGTCTCAGAATTTGTTTCAGTTTAATTTTATCAGTTCATTGACTTTTCAAATGAATAGTTCAATTTTAAACTTAACGTTTGCTTTTGATCCCATAATAGTTGGATTTCCAACCAAGAATGTATGTTTTTAACAAAAAGCTAATTTTCGACTAGAGATTTGGATTTTTTACCGAATTAGTTTGAAAATCAAAATACCAAATCTTTATGTGAAATTATCAACCAGGAAAAGAAAGAATTTTCACAAAGTAGTTGAGCTTTAAATCGGATTTTTGGCTTTTCAACCATAATAACAAGTTCTGGAGCAAGTTCATAAGTTTTCCATAGAAAAGTTGAAAAATGTCAACCAAAGAGAGAAATTTTTCACTGTAATGATGAATCTTCTACCAAAGAGATAAATTTTCAAAGAAGAAGTTCATATTTCAACCAAGCAGTTGTATTAAAGTACCTCTACTGATATAAAAATATTTCCGCATTCTTATGAAAATTACTCTTTTAATCAAAATGTTCCATTTCCGAGCTGGAGCTTAATTTTTCATCATTTCTCATTCTCAAAGAAAGAAATGAGTTCCTTTTGAATTTTTCTCATATGAGTAGAGATCTAGATTGAGATGGAAAATTAAAAAATTAACATTTATGAACCTTCACTGAAAAATAAAAAAGAAGCATGAGAGAGTCAATACATTTGAAAAATCCAATCACAGTACATAACAAGCTACAGAAAATTACATCTTATATTAAATAATATTGTCTACAATTTCTCAATGAAAAAAAGAAATGAGTTATACCTAAATATGAAAATAATTAAAAATTCTCAAATAAGGAAGGACTTTCCTATTTTTATTATGAAGCTGATGAGAGGTAACAATGAAAAATACCATCTTCAAGATGTTTGTGAAAACCTTGAAAATAGTGTTCCGGCTAAAGTGTCTGGACGCCTAATGATAGGTACTAATTAGCTTTGAAATTCGTGGATAGTTCTTTAAGTAATTGCCAATTAGGGCTAAGTAATTTACAATTACTTGAGCACCTAATTACACGATGCAGGGGAAATTCGTAGTCGATATTAGCGACTAAAACGATAAAGACTGGCTTCATTTTTGTCTAGAATTTTCATTCAATAGCGAAAAGTGTGGAAAAAAGACTTCATATCAAGAACGAGCAGGTGTAAACGTGAACTCTAGTAATGGAAGTCGTTTACGCTGAGAGAGCAAACTCTCACGCGAAATATCCAATGCTCCTCCAACAAAGTTGCATACAACTATTTTTGTCACTAATTTTATGGGTTCAATTAGATTTTTCTTATTCCTGCTATTTCATAAAAATTCTGTCAGACATAATTTGAAGAGTTGACATTTTTTTTTTTCATCAATAAATATTCATAAGAATCAATTATTTCACAAGTTGTAAGGAATAAGTATTAAGATTTACCTTACTGAATTAATGAAGGTTGAAGCAAAAACCGTAAGTGCAGCGACAAGTTCCCAATTATGATTATTAGTTTAAACAATGCTTTATTAAATAAGCGTGTTAGATGATCAGGTTACATAACCTTTGTATAAGTTCTTTTTTTAATTCCTTTCAATTTGAACTCTTATTAAACGTCATTTTATTGAGATAAGAAATAAAATGTCGTTGTAAAAATTGCAACAATCCTCAGGATAATATCCTGGGATTGTTTAAACTATAAAAGTTACATTTTGAATCATTTTTAAGGACAGACGAAACGTGCCACTTTATAGGTTAGAACTTATGACAAAATTTAAGGTTAAGTGAAAATATCATGTGATACGTTTATTAGCCGGGAAATAAGAAAATTTTTTTAATTTTGATATAAGAAATTAGACTGTGTGAGATAATAACGTTAATATTTTATTTTTATTTGGTTCTATATTTAAAATTTTAACATTCTCAATATTAAAATAAAAATTATGTGATGTAGAAAAAGCATGTTTTGCTAATGATGAATTGTCTTTATTTTTTTTTCACAGATTTCTCATGTTTTTTAGTTCTTAAACCTAAATGCCTAGAGGATTGTCCAATGCATGTCATCTCACAATTGAACCGATGGAAAACAGAACCGAGCGAGCGCACGGCCTAGTAGGGAAGGGAGGAAATGCTGCTACGGAACGGAAGTAGCGAACGCAGGTAATGAATATTTCTAATACGTTTTTCAAAACGAAACTAGCGATTTCTTCGGAACTACAGAAGGTTTTTCAATAAAATTTGGATACAAAACTCTCCAGGCTTCAACGATGCTGCCAAAATCAACAAATAGATTTTTTAAACATATGACTATTTAAACTCGAAACATTCACAATTTCGTCGAAAATTGTCCTTGCAATTTACAATTCTTCGAGTTTGCGAAATCGACCATTTTCTCAAGCGAATGAAGGAGTTTTTCAGGAATTTTGATAATAATCGATTGATTATTTTGTAAATTGTGGATTTCAAGGACAATTTTCGACGAAATTGTGAATCTTTCGTTCATAATTTGAAAAAAAATTGTTATAAACTATTTGTTAATTTGGTGGCATCGATAAAGCCTGAAGAGTTTTGTCTCCGAATTTCATAAAAAATCTCTTGTAGTTTCGCAGATTTCGGGAGTTCAGTTTTGAAAAATCTGTTGAAAATATTCGATACCGGCGTTCGCCTCTTCCGTTTCGTAGCAGAATCCTCTCCCTTTCCTACTAGGCCATGCGCTCGCTCGGCTCTTCTTTCCATCGATTCAATTTAATCATGCTATTTTATAAATACTATTAACTTTATGGACTTTATTAATTGAATCTTTAAAATTTGGAAAAAGAATTTTGTCCAAGGTATTCTTAACAGGAAACACAATTTGGATATAACTTTTTTCATTGAAGATTCTAAAAATAACTTCATCAAAACCTTTGATATATGGCATTACTATAATTTTATTCTGATTTTCAAAATTTTCTGTCCGTTTATTTGAGTTTTTCATTTCAGCGATAGACTTATAACGTTCATCAATCTTCAGTATTAACAAATCTAATGGATATCCATTTTTTAGTAAGGTATTTTTTACAATATTCAAATTTTCTTTATGATGTCGTATATTATATAATATGATAGCTCTACCTACAAGACCAAACATAACACCAATTTTTTTATAAATTGGGTAATGCGAAGTGAAATTCTGAAAACGTCCTGACCATATTGGTTTGCGGTACCAATTACTTATTATTTTATCATTTTCTATTTTTAATGTCAGATCTAAGAAATTCATTTTATCTTCTCTTGCTAATTCCATGGTTTTTTATTTTATCGTCTGTCTGATTAGGTTTTTCAAGAATGTCATCTATTTTTTTTTTTTTTTTTTTTAAGACAAATTAATGTGTCATCAATGTATCTATAGTAAAAAATTCTACTCTAGTCTAAGTTATTCAGAATTGGTTTTTCTATATTTTCTATGACAATGTTTGCAGCAGCTGTTGAAATTGGTGACTTTTATAGTTAAAACAATCCTAGGATATTATCCTGAGGATTGTTGCATTTTTACAACGACATTTCAGTTTTCATCTCAATCAAATGACGTTTAATAACAGATCGCTTTGAAAAAAAATTTTTTGTAATCTTCTACACAGGTTATGTAACCTAATTATTTAACATGGTTATTTAATTAAGCATTGTGTAAACTAATAAACATCATTGGTGACTTTTCGCTGGAGTTATGGTGTTTTCATTAATCTTCATTTATTCAGTAAAGTAAATCTTAATATTTATTTCTTACAAATCGTGAAATCATCTATTCTTACACTGAGAAAAAAAAATTTTGGACCAAGTAAATGCATTTACATGAATTCTATTTCTTAGGATCAAGAAAATATTCTTTCACGAGAGTGATTTTCATTCAAATCAGGTAAATATATTTTGCTGATCTAAAGAATGGAATTCTTCGGCCGTATCCTCTTGATTTTAATTAATAATTTGTCCGATCAAAAAAAGTATTTCTTTGATTGAAAAGGTGTAGATTTCTTGGAATCTGATTTGTCCTTCAAGGAAATATTTTTTTGATCTAATAAGTTCAATCCTTTGTATTGACCAGGATGCATTTGAATTGAATAATCTTCCAGACTTGAATCAAGTATTTACGTTTACTTATATGAACGAAATAATGATTTGATCCAAAAGAATATTAATCAAGTTAGGATTGAATTTTTCTGATGCAGAGAGTTGATGCATTCATACCAATAAAGCATTTCTTTGGATGAATAGAATATTGTCTTCACGTCAATATTTATTTCTTCAGTTGGAGGAAATGATTCTTTTGCTTAGTAGAATTGAATTATTTATATCAAATAATTATTTCTTTAACCAAATAGTAATATGGTTGAATTAAATACTTGTAATTTGGATATCGTTTCCTGCTGGAGGTAGATTTTTCATCATATCATTCTGTTTCAGGTTCATCAAGATCTAATTATGCCTAATAATTATTAATTAAAAATAAGTTCAATTAAAATTTAGGCTGAACGAATTTAGTTTTTTATGTAGGAAATTTGTACTGCAATTGAAGTACAAAATACTTCATTGAACACTCGCATTTTTCGGGCCAAGGAAATATATATTTGCATCGGTGGTTTATTTTGTATACTCCAAATTTTCGAAAATTTGACACAGAAAAATATTGTTTCTAGCATGTAAAACATTTGATTAAATTTTACATTTTTATTTATATCTCAAATGAATATTTTATTCATTCAAAGAAATATTACCCGACGGCAAATAGCTCGTCCTTTTGAATCAAACAATGTTTATTTACTTGGTACAAGTATAATTTTTTCTTAGTGTATAGATATTTAATTATACTACTTTGTAAAATGATATTCAAAAATATCGTGTATTTGTGAAACTAACCTTTGAAATTAAAAAGAAGCTGAAAACACTCGTCATTCTTTCGTAGTTAGGGTATAATTTTCAATATACTGGCTCAGAAGTCAAAAGTCCTCGAAATTCCAACTCTCTCTGAATTTTAGAGCATCCAACAATCTTTAGTTGGTTCAATTGTATCAGAAACATTTGAAAGGCGTAGAATTTAGAAAAAGCTTAACAGAGTGGATATCTAATGATTTTCCGGACACAGTCGCCCCTCTTCCATCCCAGAAAACCATTAATATCCCAAATCATGTGCACAGGACAACTCTGAGCTGGCCTTATCTGGAGATTCATTCAACTTCCCCCTGAATCCTTCCAAATTCACTGGATTTTCAAATCCACACGTTTAACTGCACCATCAGTCAAGTATCATCATTCGTGTTCTTTCGTGAGCCTTCAGGTCTGGCTGAAATCCAATCAGAGTACTCAATTTCGTAGTGATTCTGCATGTCTAACTAACTCTTATTTTATTGTCGAGTTTTTTGATTTTGTTGCTAACCTTGAAAATTTCTGAACAAAAAAAACAAACAGGATTCTGAAATCTGTAAATAGTTTCTAAAGAATATGCAGGGTGGCGACTTAACCGGGACACCGGGAATTTTATTGTCCGGGAAAAGCCGTGAGATGACCAGGAATTTAATTTAAACGTAGAATTTTATTGACTCAATTTAGACTTCTACCAAAAAAATACGAGAAATGACCGCTTTCTTCCTATGAATCAAAAAGAGATCTTATCATTGGATTTAAAGAATGTAACGTTCCTTTAATCTGATTCTGAAAATATTCAAATGCATCTATATTTCATGATAGGAAGAATTTTTTTTTTCATTAAAAGAAAAACGTTTCGCAAATCTGTTGCTATGTGAGGTTTTTTTAGCTGACTTAAATTTGATAATCGAATTTATGATAGCCCGAACCTACAAAAAGAATAATTATCTTCATTTTCTTCAACAACAAAAAATATATATTTATCACGTTTTATTTACTTTTCCTCATTTATCTGACTTGAGACCTCGCTTGAGGCAGGGAACTTCAGAAAATAGTTATAGTTTTATTTCAGGGCAGGGAGTTTTAGTGAAGAAGCCTAATTTGACTTGGAACAAGGAATTTTGCACATGGAACGGGAACTTTTTTAACTAATTATAATTCGGATTGAGAAGAGAGGAGTTTAAAAGAATCGTTCCTCCAATTCAAAATTCGTTTCAATTTTGAAGTTCCCTCTACATAATTTTAAATAAAGAAAGTACTTCAAGCAGTCTTTAGAATAGAAGTAGTATTCCGAAAAACAAATATTTCTGAATAAGGATAGAAAGCTCGTTTACATTGTTCCTTGCGAATTCATCCTTTCCGAGTTAAAAAATCAACTACTTGTTTGAAATTTACACTTGTTGGTTGAAAATCAAATTTTCTTGTTAAAGTTGCATTATTTCGATTCCAAATTCACCTCTGGTTGAAACTGCAACTACTTTGTTAAAAATCAATTCATCTTTTTCGAAAAAATTCAAGTTTTTAGTTGAACATTGATTTTTTAATTTGAAAATTAAACTATGTCTTTGAGAATATATGTATTTCGTGTAAGATTTACATTTTTTGTAGAAAACTAATCTTTATTGTCAAAAATTAATCTTTTTGCTTAAGATATGTCCATTCATTTGGGGATTCATCATTATACCTGAAAATTCATCAGTTTGTTGAAAATCAATTAGTTCAATTGAAAATTTATCTGTTTTATTTGTATGGGAAATTTATCTTTTCTCGTTCAAATCGGACAATTCGGTGAAAATTCGTCTTTTTGAATTTAAAATTCAATTCATTCGCTGAAACTTCACATATTTTGTTGAAAATCGATTTTTCTTAGAAAATTATCTTTTTCTTCGGAAGTTAATATTCTTCTTCAAAAATTCTTTTTTATGGCTAACAGTTGGAGTTATACAGTCAAACATTTTTATTTTAGCCGAACATTGGTACATTTATTCTCTAAAATTATTTGTTCAAGGCAAAAGTGTCACTATTCCACTTTTGTTCGAAAATTTTTATTTTTATGGTTCAGGTTCCAAGCATTCTTATGAAAAAAAAAATTTTCTTATTGAAAATTAATTCTTCGTGAAAAATTGAACTAATCTAGGTAAATGTTCATCATTTCAGTTAAAAATTCGTCTTTCTGATTTAAAATTCTACTACTTCAGTTCAACATTTATAATTTCATTTGATTCTTCATCATTTTGTGTATGAATGTAATCATTTGTTCGACAGTTAGTTTTTATCCCGATGAGTAATTTTTTTTCAACTGAAAATTCAACTCATTCCAATTGAAAATTCTATAGTTTCAGTTGAAAATTTATTTTTTTAGTTTAACATCCATTTTTTTGATTAAAACTTTGAGTAATCAAATTTTCGTTGACACTTTATCCTTCTCAACAAAGGTTAATTTATCTGTTTGGAAACATAACTCCTACAGTTAAAGATTCTCTTTTTCAGTAAAAAAAAACACTCATGTTCAGTTTAAAATTAGTTTTTTCAAACTAAAAATGTTATTCTTACATTTTTAGTTGAAAATAATTATTTTTGTACTTTGAAATTCTACTTTTTTGTAAAAACATTATATTTTTTCTAAAGAAATAAATCTTTCTATTTTAAAATAATCTTCTTGTTTGAATATTCACCTTCATGGTTGAAAATTAAAGTGCTCCAGGTAAATATTTATCTTTTTAGTTCGAAATTCATCTTATTGTTCTGAAATTTGATTGTTCTGGTTGAAGATTCATAATGTTATTCGGAAATCCATCACATTGGTTGGAAAATGAACTATTGTGTTGGAAATCTGTTGTTTTTTTTATGTTGTCGTAAATTGATTTTTAAATTTTAAGTTCAACAGTTTCAATTTTTGTGGAAAAATGATCTTTTTTTATTCAAAATTAAAGTATTTTTTTCGAAATCGATTCATCTTTCAATGTTCTATCTGTTGATTTATGGGGTTTTTAAAATAAACGTCATGAATAAAAATAAAGAATTGACAAATACAAAAACAAGATCAAAAAATATTCTTAACGCTTTTCGAAAAATATGAATCTCAAGAAGGAAAGTTGAGAAAGTGAATTACACGATTCAAATTCCGCGCTTTTGAATAGTAACGAAATTTTTTAATCGAAATTTGATATTCTATTCATAAGATTCATAAAATTTCTAACCTAAGCATTAAGGTCAGTTACAATGTCCTGCTATGTCCAATTTTAAATTCCTTGTCCACTGTCAATTCTGATGTCTGACTGAAACGACCTATACTACTCAATTCCGCGATGAGAATCATTTTTCAGAGGATTTGTTGAAATAAATATATAATTTGATGATTCCATTTTCGCGCCACCAAATAGTTATTCTATTTCTTCATTGAAAAATTGAAATTCTATAATTAAAAGCTCATACATTCTCAGCATAAGTTTTCTGACTAAATCTATATTGTACTACTGATTTTTTCAATTTTGTAATTAGTTCTCAATCTTCGTCGAAATATTCATAAAAACAGAATCCGAGTAAAATCTTTTTTTTTTTGAGAATATCAATATAAACTAAAAAAATCTGCAAAAGCAATTCAACGTTTCTCATTTCGCCCAACTGAATTGTAACGTCATGTCTTATGAGAGAAATTCCATTGTATATTTCTGAACCTAAAAACAATTTCGAAATGAGCTTTTAGGTGAGTCAGAATTTCCTTCAAAACCGATTCCAAATACTCAATTTCGTCGTGAGCTTCTGCATCTGACTAAATATATATTTTACTACTGAGTTTCTTGATCTTGATATAAGATCCCAATCTTCCTAGGAATATACATGACAACAGGAATTGTAAAAACTTCAAGTCTCTAGAAAATATCAATCCCATTTCCTTCCTTTTTAGGAAATATGAATCTTCATTGAGAAAAAAAATTCGTGTGTTGTGTGAAATTCGAAGGAGAGTAGTCGAGCTATAAGCAGGCTTTAGATGACCTCATTTTTTCATTAGGAATTTAATATTTTATATTCAAAAATCCATTAAAATTTTCAGCACGAGTTTTCAGGTCAGTCAGTATGGCCGACTCCATCCGATTTCAACTACTTATTTCCGTTCAGAGCCTCTACGTCTGACATGATCCATATTTTACTACTGCACCTCTCAAGCTCTTTATTTATTATCAGGATTTGTGAGAATATTTTCAGGGAAACAGAATCTGAAAATACTATCAACACCTTTTGGAAAAATGTGGAACTTATCTGAAGAATTTAGAGCGATAATTAAGGAATTTTAACTTCGCGATACTAAAAAGTGTAAGCATTTCTGACGTAAAAAAATCTTCAATTAAATTTTCATCCACTTTTCTTACCCATTCCGAATGTCGCATGAAATTTTGGAAACCTTCAAGGATCCAAGAAATAATAATGAGAAGGCCCGGATTTCACGCGAACCGCAATGGCGGACTAAATCTGGTTTGAACTACTCACCTACGTTTCAAGGCTTCATATCTATCTAAATATGTGCTAAAATAACGAATTTTCGGACATCGTTTTTCATCTTCAAGATTCATGAAAGACAAACGAAGATAGATTCTTAAAAAAATATATGTATCTAAACTAAAGAAACTAGAATGGACAATACTTGACTGATTAAACATTTTTCAAATATAAACTAACGAAAAAACGTATTTCCAAGAATATGACTCTTGAATCAGATATCGGAGGAAGTGAATTTGTAGATTCGAATTTCGTGCCACTCCTGTTTTTTTTATCGCCGCGTTGATAATTTAAATGAAAATATCCATAGATTTTGTAGAATTTGAATAAAATTCAAAAAATTCAAAACAAAGATCTGAGAAATATAAATGAGAGAGCTGAGTTTTTACGAAAGTTGCAATGCCTGACTGAATCCAGTTTGTACTACTCAATATATTCGTGACCTGTCTTTCTGACTCAATCTATATTGAACTACTTCAGTTTTATCCCTCATTATTATTTCATGGAAAATATTTTGTTTAAAGTAAAGGAAGAGCAGACTTTTGGAGGAGTTTTAGTCAAACCGATTTCCTGTTTAATCTCTCATTCTCTCACTTCAATGAATCATCTATTTAACTGTGGAACTCGACTGGATGGTCAATAAAAAGTTTATTTGATCCACACGTTTTTCTCGTTATAAAAGTGCAGAAGAGAGGTATTGTTAGAGCAAAGAGAACAACATTCAATTCAATAATTACAGTTAACAGTTATTAACATATTCAGAAGAAGCTAATGCCCATCATTATCAACTAATTTTAAAATTTGAAATGGAAAATTTCCTAATCATACAAACTTATTTCTTGATTAATAAGGAATCTTAGATAAAACTAATATCAATTAATAAAAAATAAAAATCAAGAGTAGAATACTACATTTTAGAGTTGAGAATTTTAAAAAGTTCTTTGAAGTTTGTGCCACAAGTTTTTCGTCTAGTCATGTTGCTTTGCTATTTCAAGATTACACTCCATAATGGTTACCTGAATCATTTAGAATACGAAAAAAATTATAGCATAACTATTGAATAAAAATGTTGATCTAAAATTACTGTTTTCACAAATAATATTTAGAACTGAATGTCCCGAGAAGGTCTATATTAACTTAACAGACGATAAGATCAGAATCAAAAGCTGGGATAAAAATCAAATAAATTGAAAAAAAAGTCATTCTTCTCTATTTGTTCATGTTCCTATTTATTTTGCACATATTTTTAAAAGTTTTTCGAAATTTTTTTGTTTGACTATAGACGCTTATCACGCTTCCTTCTTCAACCTATAAAATTCATGTCTATCGCAAATACATTCCTTAATCTCTCATTTTGAAATTACACACTTTTCCAACTTTCCGCTGATCTTCACAATTTCTTTGGTCAATCAGTAACGTTTTTTTCAAAAATTGCATTTTCTAAAGTGATCAACCTTTCAGCAATTACCCTAGACATAATAAAAATAATTTGCATCATTGTAGAAATTATCTCGAAGCACGCTCGTACTATTGGGTATTTTATTGTTGACATAAATAACCACTAATATGCAGTATGTAAAGCAACTAATAACCATGAGCTATAAATGTTTTATGTACCATCAAATAGTTTAAACGATGTCACATTTATGGAGCTGTACTGAAGCACTCTCTGGTTTAGGTAACTTCTTTTGGACATTTTCATCTTTATTACAAATCCAAACTTAATATTTTTGGTATTTTAGTTTTGTTTCAGAAATATATTTATTATCAGGAAATATGAGATAATTAAAAAGGAACCCTTTAGAAACACCTAAAGTGAAAAAATTGAGAATTGAAATAATTCTGATTTTACTTGCAGAAGGTCAAATTCTCCCCACATCCAAAATATTGTTTTCTACTCTTCCGCAGTGGGGCGAAATGAGAAGTGATGTTCAAAATAACCTGTAGGTCACAATTCTTCATCGTTTTTCAATTTTATTTTAAATCAGTATTTAATTCTGGAAAAATTTCTCTCCAATTCTCTCTGGAAATTTTTCTTATTGGGATCAGGCCTCAGGTTTGATGCAAAAGGGTTGACAGAAGAAAAAAAATTTGTTGATATGTCAAGTTATTTGTTATGAACAAAATTTTGCAACAAATAGCCAGTAGGATGTATTATATGTTTTTGTGAAGTACATTTATGTATCGAAATCGCTCGTTCAGAGCAACGAAGTAAAATGTGATCATGAAAATAATCCGATATAATTTGTTCAATTTATTAACAAATATTATAAACAAATGCATGATTGAACCAGTTTTTGACAGAAACGAACCGAATTTTCTTCCAAATGTCTTCGAATCTCATGGCTTGTAAAACACATTGATGTATTTTTTTCATCTGATAATGATTGTTAATTCATCAACGATTATTAAAAACAAATGCACGATTTGAACAGTTTTAGGCAGAAACAAACCGAATTTTCTTCCGGATGTCTTTGAATATCATTGCCTGTGATGCTCATTGATATTTTTTGACTCAAAATATCATTCCATATATTTTTATGAAAGAATCATTCGAACAAAATTTCCATTATGGAAATCTCAAGCCCTTCATTGCAGAATAAATCTTCCTTTAAATGAGGATTGAAATCATGAAATTCCCATAAATAAATTTTGTTCGAATGATTCGTTTCTAAAAATATTGAATGATATTTTGAGTCGAAAAATATCAATAGGCCTCACAGGCAATGATATTCAAAGACAACCGGCAGAAAATTCAATTCGTTTCTGTAAAAACTGTTTGAATCATGCATTCGTTTATAATGATTGTTGATAAATTAATGAATTATAGAATATGCCGAAAAAACATCGCAGTGGATCACAGGCAAAGAGATTCAAAGACAATTTTAAGAAAATTCTGTTCGTTTCTGCCTAAAACTGTTCAAATCATGCATTTGTTTAAAATAATTGTTGATGAATTTAAGGAATTATATCAGAGGAAAAAAAGACATCAATGTGTATACCAGCCAATGAGATTTGAGGACAATCAGAAGAAAATTA